>VWPW01023216.1:0-98479 GCA_013389825.1 Crypturellus undulatus
TTTGCCTGTTGTAAAACATAATCCCACTCTCAAAAGTGCAAAATCCTATAGATAATGAGTTCGATGCTCATCTAGTTCAGACAAATGCGATGAGAGGTCATAGCAGCAAAATTTGTCCAGTTATGTTAGACAAAATCTGACAGGAAATAAACCCAGAATCAGGCCTGTTCCATTATAAATTGATTCCTAAGCTTTTCCCATGTTCAATTCTCAAAATGTCTTAAATATTGATAGCATGCTGTAGTGAAGTCCTATAAAATGTCATCTTTGATGCTCTTTTAATTCTGTCTTGGTACCCTCTGCCTCTCATTTGCACATTTGAAACATATTTAATTCCCCTCTGGTGAAATTCTCTTGCCAAAAGAGATTCATTTGTAAAGATTCAATCATCGTTGTTAGCTTGGGCGCATAATTTCATCTCAGAGAAAAAGATAAATAAAATTATTTAAATAAATGCAGAAAGAGAATTTTAAAAGTGTGAAAGAAAATGCTAAAAAATTAAAATATTTAAATACAAATTATTTGTATTACTTGCTTTTTTCCCCTTTGTCCTTTTAAGAGGGTTGAAATTTTTATCTAAATCACGCACGTCTGATAAATATTTCAAGAGTATATACATTCAAGAGTTAAATATACATATACATATATATATGTATATGTATATTTAAATCGAGTTAAATATACATATACGTATATGTATATTTAACTCTTGAATCTTCATATATACATGAACCTGTTCCTAGGCATTCTAAAAAATAATTCCTCAGAATTATTTGACTACTGGCTTTTACAAGGAACAGCTGCATTGGCTTTGGTGTGTAATCCACACATCAATCCACACTCTATGAGGGCTTGTCATGGCCACGCACTTGACTGTGCTTGACTCAAGTTCATAAGAGCGTTTGTAAGCTCTCCTACTTCAGTCCTTGCACTTGAGTTTGTCTTCAGACCCTACGATGGGCACCCAGAGAAGCAATCCTAAGCACAGCCTGTTTTGTGGCCCACCCACTTGCCCTGTGTGTGGTTGTTGCATGGACCATCTGTGAACCTGTTGAAGCCCAGGTACTCCCAGCGCTCCCAGGCATGAGGCACATGGAGACATGGCATCGTGGAGGCACTGGTGGATGCCTGTTGGCAGTGGGGCTGCCACCTGCATGAGCAGAGCCCCTAATCTTATGGATGGCCTCAAGAATGGTCCACAACGAGCAAGGACTTTAGAGGAATGAGGGTCACTAGATCATGGTTGCATGGTGACCCTCTCTTTCTTCGTCCAACGTGAGAGCTGGATCTCCTACTGTTTCTCAGGTGCGAGGTAGATATTTGCGACCAGATGTGACGGCAGCTTCATGGCAGCTCTCACAGCACAGCGAACATGAGCAAAGCAACTGGAGATCTACTTTGCCCTCATACTCTTCTACAATATTTTGCATCCAAACGACATATTACCATACCATTACAGAAGAGAGGGTGTTTACATACTCTGAGGATGGTGAGATACAAGCTTTTAAGGCAAAAAAATGAAGCTGAATGTTCAACTTCAGAACCCCAAGGTCATATACAGCGTGCTAGGGCAATGTATGTACGCGTGTGCAAGCCCACAAACACACCAGAGAGGAAGGTGGATTAGAAAAATGACATTTTCAGGAATATTAAAAACATTCTCCTTGAAACACGAAATATAGCAGAGAGAAGACACATATTTAGCAGCTCTGACTCATAACTGACTGAGCACTTAGAAAGGCACCTGCTGAATTCATGCTGGCTATAGATCCGGCTGTATATACCAGAATGAGATTTCTTCCATTAGAAGATCTGTTTACATTTAATTGCGAGACTGTATTTTTTATTGTGTGTTAGTACTCTCAGTTCTTGTCATTAGAATTTTTGTTTATGATAGCCTGAACAGTTCAGTAGTAATAATAACAAAAAAAGTTTTATACAAATTTATTAGAATTCTTTTCCTTAAGCAAAACTAAATAAAAAAAAGCTAAATAATTTCAAAGCTTTCAATTACAAAGGCTGTTTTTTTTTTCTTTTTTTTTTTCTTCTGAGGGGCGTTTCCAGTGCAATGACTCTAACAACTTTGTTCTACTGTTGTGACTTACATTCACAGATCCTGTGGGGTCTAAACGAAGCAGAAGGATTAATTGCATACAGATGCTTTTCTATTTTTGCTTGCCACTGTTTTTTATAATTCTTTGTTTTTTTTTTTAAAAAAAAAGCAATAAGAAGAATTTACATTATACTAAGAAAGCTAAATACAACCTGTAAAAAGTAATTACAGGCACAAAACATATGAAAATACCATTGCTTGTTTTGGTTATATTTGCACATAATATATGCAGAGCAAGTCATGATTAACAGACAGGAAGCACACTCTGTGATTATGCAGGACTTGGTAATTGAATTCACCAAGGATAATGATGCTGACCTTCCCATTTGAAAATAAACTAGGCATTCAAGTTTTAAGTGGTTTACGTTAATTCTAATTGCATAGACATGTCTACCCAGACCTGCTGCTGGGAGGACATGGGACAAGTAAATAATGATTACACTAGAGTGTTTTATTAACAACAACCGGAGTTAAAACTGTTTACCACAACAGTTGGACCGTGCAAAACTGGTATTTCCATATCTAGGAGCCACTGTTGTCCCTGGGATACACACGCAGTCATGCTGTATCAGCCACAAGTTGATGCTACCAGCAAGATCTGTGATTACAGGGTCTGACTCCAGCAGTCCAGAAAGAAAAGAATAGTAGTTAGTCCATTCAAGAAAACCCATATTTCTTTCCTCATTTTTTATCCTTCCAACTTCCTTCACAAAAGCAGTCGTATATCTCACTACAACTCTAAGGACTGGAAAGGAAGTCATTTGCATGGATAAATGCAATTTTTATCCTTCTGGAAATGCCAGATTTACATAGCTCCCCAGGCTCCTGCTGCCAGTGCAGTTTGCCCAGTTCTTAGAGAACACCAGGCACACTTGGCTCTCAATGCTGCTGGCTGTACAGTAAGTAGCTCAGGGATTCAAGCATCGTACATTCTGGGAGCTTGGCTCCAATCAGGATGCTTGCGATCCTGGTCTGATATAAACATCTCTGGAGCGCTCATCCAGCAGGACAGATCTCTGCTAGAACACACAGGTGGGAAACTCCTAGCAAAAGCAAACACAGGTGGCTTTTCTGCAGCTGAACTCTTGAGTTGAAAGGACAGGTTTATAATCCCAATTGCCAAGAAACCGAATGCAGGAAATACACAAACCCTCTATCACTGCACTGGAGTTAAATTATACACTTGAATTTTACATGTATAATAAATTAGCGGTATGGAACACACAGGTTTTCACCTCTGGGTCACTGTCTTACTGCTCCATTATCTTTTATTCACAAACAGGAAAACATTATGCAGTCCTCATTTACAGTGTGTTTATGTCTCAACAATACTCTGAAAGTATATCCACATCCATTTTCTTCCAATCATTAGAATAACTGCAGGAGGGAACCATGATAGTCTGGGGATTGTAAAGTTATGTGGAAGTCAAATCCACCCCAGGATCACTATAACCAGGAGTTTTTATTAGTCACTTCCCACTTACTGCTGTCTACAGTATGGATTGATGGTCTCAGTCCAAGTCTAAGTGGTCAGATATTTTCATCTTTACTCTCTGATGGTATATATACATATATATATGTACATATATTCTGTTCCTTTGAGCATAGAAGTCAAGCCTTCAGTCTAAGCAACAGCTCTGTGGCCACCTAGACAGTGGGAAAGACCTTTATTGATTTCTTTCACTCTCACCCCATTTCCAAGCTCCCTCATACAAAGGGTTTAAGAACAACATTTGGAAAAACTCAACCAACAGACCAAAAAGTAAGACCAAACCAAAGACCAAAAAGCTTATGGAACTCTATGGACATACGGTGGACTTGTCACTGGTTCCTACTCACGGTGCGTCTTCCCCCTTGCCCGTCCGTGCTCTGCTTTGAAGGAGTGGCAGCGTGGGAGGGAAAAGAGCTGGAATCCTGGGGATGAAAGCAAGGATGACAATAGCGGGGATTCAGCACTAGCATATTACAGCTGCCTTGCTTTGCAGTGCTGCTAAAGATAGAGCTGTGGCAGAGCTGGTGGACAGCTCTTCTCCTCCACCATTGAAGGAAACAAGCAGGCAGACTCCATCAGCCCACTCGCTTGCTCTCAACCCCAGCTCTTGCTTCATGAGAAAGGTCAGTGAATCTGCTATCTCATCTCTAACAACAGGAAAGAGACATAAAGTGCACGGTTAGAAATGCTCCTTTCCCCTTCCCAGACTTCACTGGCTGCTGAAAGATAGACTAAGAGGAAATCTGAGCCATGACCTTCTTGCTTAGTCAAAGACTCTGGGATCACCTGAGCACCTTCCTGATGGAGACGGCTGTGCTCTTTTCAAGGGTGACTCGCACCCAGACAGAGACATGCAATAGTGAGACCAGAAATGAAGAGAAAAAAAAATATACATGGAGCTCCCCTCTTGTCATAGATGGGCAGCGCGGCGATCACAGACAGTCCTGGATCGAGCTGACGAGAGCCTGTTCCTGCTCACACACAAAGGAAAGGGAATCTCATATTACCAGACCTGTCCCTGGGTTTTGATACTATCATGCACATTGCTGCTATCAAGCCTCAAAGTCAAAGCCGAGGCAAACTGTGTGGCACCAAGGAGGAGCGAGTCTGCTTGTAGGAGCATATGCAGACAGATAAAAAGAAAAAAAATCCAAACACTTCCATTCCCATATTCCTCCAGGATCACCTGTTCTTCCCTGGTAAATTTAGCATCATGAAACTTATTTTCTTACATTATCTATTCTCACGGCTCACAAAAATATTTCCTCGTATTAATACATGGTGAATTCAGTTGCAAAGTTACTTCTATTCCAGTAAATTAAACAGGGACAGATCATGGGCTTGAGGACTTGAACAGACTGTCCATGTTTTATTTTTAGCACCTAGACATATTCTGAAGGATATATGAGTTTGGCACACAAAGCCACAGTGATACTATGAGGAGATGACAACAAGCAAAGTAGATCTAAGGAGAATTTGACTTCACTTTCTCATCATCAGCCAATTATCTTGCTACCCATTCCTTCAAAAAATGTTTTTCTAAACAACATTAATGAGACAATAAAGGATCTGAGCAAAAAACAATGAACTGGAATCACAGTATTAATTATGACTATGACACTGACTACTGATGAGGTCCTTAGCAAATCACAACCTCTCTCCACCTGCTAAGTGAGGAGACAACTGTTACAAATCCCTAGCATACATCAGGAAGGGGAGGCTTAATTAATTAATGCTCACAAAGTGCTTTGGAGATCAAATATATACCACTTGGTGTCATAAAAGCTAAATATTATTATTGAACTCAGATTCATACTTAAGAGCAGAGGTTCCCAGCAAAACAAGCAGCAAGGACAGGAAGCGAATAATGCTCTTGTAGAAAAATACCCAACATAAATGGTTCTGAAGCTCTTTCCCAACTGCCTGGTGATTATCTTCCTCTAGGGATAGGGTTGAAAGCCTTCCTGTTAAAGCTCAGGCGCATGTCAGTGTTCAGGGATACAGCATGAGCGGCAGTCTTGTCTGCCACAACTCTTGTTATATCAGGAGCACCCATGCAGCTGATTTATTAGGTGTAGGCATCATGATGGGGAAGAGTATTTTTTTCTTTCCTTATACTCTGAAGAGCAGTCTTTGGTAGATGTGTGAAGGAAAATGCATTGTTAAATATGGGCAAACCAGAGCTGGTCTGATCACTTCTTATTCTTTAGCATTTCTGTATGATATAGTCTGAAGACTGGGAATTCAAATGTGATGGTGCTTGGACCATAAGTGAGGGACCAGGGGCAGAGCTACCAGAGGCTACAATGCAGCTCCAGCAGTCAAAATCCACACTGCTGCCTGGAGTAAAAAGCATCCAAATTTTAGTTGTGTTCTAATAGTGCTTCTATTTGGTGCTCTGCATCTCCCAGTCTTTCTGAAAATGAGACACCTCATTTGCTGAGAGAAATAAGATACTTCAGAGATCTCCCTCTTCAGGTGGGTCAGTTCTCTCCCCAGTAGAAAAAACAGTGATATGTTACTGCCTAGTTGGCTTCAGAAGAGGTCTCAGTGGGTAAAATAGGATGAGCTAACATGAAGACATAAATAGGAGACTACTATGAGGCCCCCAGTGAAACCACTATGAATTTAGCTACAGACTTTGACAAGTATAAGCAATGTTGCTAGACACTGGCAGTCAGAGATTCATAGATCTTTAAGGGCCATTGCAACCACCTTTCTGTCTGCTTAACTCCCTTGAACTAGATTCAGGACTTTATGGAGCTATCTTACCTTGACTTTATAAAGCCTAATTATTATCAGGTTTCACCACAACCCTTGAAAATGGTGCCTAATTTCGAGGATGAACTTGTCTATCTTCAGGTCATATATGGGATATCTTGATTTCTCTTTTCAACAGACTGAGCAGTCATTCTCTATTTTCTGCAAAGGAATATGTATTCAAAGGACCTAGTCAAGTCTCCTTCTTTTCTTTAACTTGAACCAAATTTATGCTATTCTAAAATCTTTCACTCTGTTCTAAAATCTTTCACTATGTTCATGCTAATTGCTTAATCATTCTTGGGACATTTGCCTGAATCATCTCCAGTTTGTTAACATCCTTGTCAGTACTGCATGTAATATTCTCATAGCAGTCTCATCATCACAAAACACAAAGGTAATATGATTATATTTACTCAAGATACCAAAAAAAAACTACACGACCTATTCTTGGCACTCATATTCAATCAATGATAAATCAGGACTCCTCAAATATCTCTCTGATTCACTGTCTCCTAGAATAGAGCTATCTGCAGCCTTTGTTCCTACACATTTGACTTCTGTCTGTCACCCCGGTATCAAGAAATCCGGATTCCTTTATATTTATTTGTGATTTATCACTCCCTCAATATCTGCAAAATTTGAAAACTTTATCAGTAATGAGTACATTGCCTTCCATTTTGTTGCTAGAAATATGAAACAGCACAGACTCAGTAATTGATACGCTTGGCCTGCTAGCAACAACCCTGCTACATGTTTCCATTCACAAATACATTTTGTGATGTAATATTCAGCCAGTTTTTAAACTTTTAATAAGTTCAGGTTTGAGCTTGTATCATTCTGATTTCTTAATCAACATGTCATACTTGCAGAAGTCTAAGTCTCTTATATAAAAACTATTACCTTTCTCTACCAAACTTGTAATCTCATAAAAAAAATACATTTGAATGATTTGACAAGATATATAGGGATTTTTCTTCAGGAAACTACATTGATTGGCATTAATTACTTTACCCTCCTGTATGTCTTTATTATTTGAGCTCTGCATCAGCCATTCCATTATTTTGCCTAGGATCAATGTCAAACTGACAGACTATAATTACCTGGGTTGTTCCATTTACCCTTTGGAAACATTCGTACAATGTTAGGTTTCTTTAAGCTTTCCTAAGTGTGGAGGTTAAAAGGAAGATTTCACATCATCTCTGTCCATTTTGACATCTCAAGCCCATGAAACAGTTTGATGCCTCTATGGGTGAAATTTCTATGCTGACAATTATTGTCTGGTCTTCCATGATTATAAGATTACAAAGTTTATATCACTATCCAGAACCCCCAGTCCAAGATGCCTGTGTGAGGAAAAGCTCTGCAGCAAATGAAATCTCATGGCCTGAGCATGACATTCACCTGATACCACCTCAACCTCTCCCATCACTGTGCCTTGACTTTGGGTATAAAAACTCACTCCGTGGTTGTTTTTTTCAGCTCATTTCCAGCTGGGCTTTGAGGCATAAGCCGGTTGTGCACAAAGTCAGCAAGGAAGAACTGGATAGAGTCCTCCAGTGCTGCTCTGCCAGTGATGCTACAGGTCTAAAGGGCCTGGCCAGGAGTTGTGCTGCGGGTTTGCGGGCTTGTACCATCACACAGAGCCCAGTTTTGCATCCTGAGTGCAGAGTCAGAGTCAACGTCAGCATCCCTTGCTGCACTAGAGAGACCAGAGCTGGTCAAGCCAAGCTTCAGCATGGGAAAGGCCAGCTGGAGAGGGGCCAGGACTAAGATAGCACCGAGAAGTGGTAAATCAGCATATTTCCCGGAGAGCTTCACTGGAATGGCTCCTAAAAATCAGTGCTCCTAAAAATCAGCTGCTTTCATAATGGGGAATGGCTTTTGTGTACCTCATCTGTCCTCCAGAAAAGCTAAGATACTGCTGCAAACACAAGCTTCAGGTGTCTTGAGGATGTGGTATGTTCCTTTTGGGAGGAACCAGACTTGGAAACTAAGGACAGTGCCCCTGTAGCACAAGGAGGCAATCTGGCCCATAAAGACCCATACTACTGCAGAACCAGTCATCAGTGACAAGTTCAAAGCCATGACATAGGCTCAGGTATAAAATCCTTTTCCAGACCAAGCCCACAATGCAGAACGCTCTGTGCAGTGCATTATATGCAGTATAAATTTCAAGAGAAGGCTGCTTAAGTTAGGCTACATTCACACTATTCACTGTGAATCTCATGTGCACATTTTGCAACACAGTTAGACAAACAGCACTGTGCTAAATTTTTCCTGACCTCCCCAAAATGAGGGACAAAACTCTGTGTTTTCCAGTGAATAAAGCATATTCCCGAAGTACTGCCTCTACGTGATGATGTAGAACAAGATATGTAGGAATAAAAACACCGAGAAAGCATGTCCTGTGGACAATTAAATGTGGCCATATTGCTTATAATTTAATTAAGACGCTTTAATGTGCTCCTGTGTTCTTGTTGCCTGGTACCTGCACTCAGGCAGTGGTTAATTAAACATGCAGCTTAGCAATGGTGACTGCATCACACATTTCAAGATGTTTTGTATTAAAATTTTATTTGTGATTCAAAAGAAAAAATTGCTTCTTCTGTTTCCTCATCTTGTATAACTGTGAAGAATTAGAACTATAATCAACCTGAAAAAATGTGGGTTTTTTTGTTTTTTTTTTTGTTGTTGTTTTTGTTTTTGTTTTCTACATTGGATGAACCCAGAAAGAAATAAGATATAGAAAATAAAAGAGATTTTTGAGGATCAAAAATTTAGAAAGAGAATAGATGCCAATGGCAGTTTTTTTGTGTGCATTTAATGTAAAAGGAAAAAAAAATGTTTAATATGTCTAGGCTAGGAATTAAAACATCTCCTTTCTGATTCATAAATGATGAACTAAATACTTCTCTTTGCCTATGGGGAATATTTTAAACACTGTTTGGATTATTTGCTGTTTTTTTTTCCATCTGGGGATTGCACACACCACCTGGTATGACTGAATACATATGTAGCCGAGCTCATGCTGGAAAGAAGTCCAATGACTCTTGGTAGGTTCAGTAGTAACCAATTTTCCTCTTTACTTCTATTCCATGAATAAAGAAAAAAGCAGATTCAAGTCCAGTGTGATGACCTGAATCTAATACGACTCCAGAGCTTTCTACTTTGCTCACTCTGGTGCTAAGGTCGTCTTCGCACCCTGCACACCTATACCTGGGAGAACCATCTTCAGATGCTTGCATCTAAAACCTTCCAGGATCCTTATTGACATATTATCAGCAGGAAGACTCTCTGGGATGCATCTTATTATAATGTATAGAAAGATTACTGTGAAATGATTCATTTTTTCAGTATCGTAATTGGCTGCATATTCAATCCCAGGCAATTAACTGCCCAACGTAGTCAATTATATAGTAATAAAGCTAGACCCTTCAAGTCTTCCAACTAAATTAAAGGGTCTCCTGCAGAAGGAATGGAGCGGCCATAAAACTCTCTGTGACTTAACGCTGTTAGAAGAGTCTAAACATTTCCTGAGTCCATTTGGAATATAGATTTTTTATTTTCTTCCCAAATTACCACAGGAAACAGGTTATATCATTTTAATTATTGCTGATGCTGCTCAGAGGTTCTAAGGGCAAGCCAATAATTCCAAAACCAGGTCTCTTCTAACACACTGTTCCTCCTCAGCAGACCTTCAGCTCCCATACTTAAGCTCTCCATCCACCTTACATGCTGCTGCTTTAAGGAACCCTTAAATATTGTGCCTAAAACACTTGCTTTCTCTCCCTTTTCCCTCCTCTCTTATTCCTCCCCCCATCATTAAATATAAAGTCCAGATTGTGAGACTCGCAGGCTAATGGAATGTCTAATGCAGAGCAGCTGTACATTTTTAATGCAAAAGGGGGAAAATAAAGGCAGCATATGGTTTTATGTAATCTTCCTATGAATTTTTAACTGAGCGTCCTAATTCATGTCGGACAGAAAGAGCTTTTTTACTGGTCCTTTGTGGTTAGAGCCTGCTCGCGTGAAGCAGGCAGTACTTTAAAGCCGCAGTGAGTGCAGGTGAGATTACTCTGCAGTAGATGCTGCTGCGGATGGCGCTTGGGTTTGTATTGATGAATTTAAACATCACCATTCAGTGGCTGGAAAAATGCGGAGATGTATGTGCAGGATGGATGAATAAGTCTTCTCTGGACATGCCTATCCTTGGGGGTTCTGTGCAGTCCTGCCATGCTGCTGTGTCATAAAAGAAGTGGAAATTACTATCACAGCTTCCTCTGGTCTTATAAAATGCTCATCAGGTGCTTAAAAAAAAAGGAAGAAAAGAAAAGAAAAAGGCAGCTCACAAAGTCCATCTTCTTTTAGAATGATACATGCTGACTCCGCTCCCTAGCCCAGTATATGTCAATACACTGGGCACTATGGGGTATCAATCCATTCAGCCCTAGATGGCATTCATCTTCACCCACATTCCTAGTTCCAGTAGCCCAGATATGCATTATGCATTGCATTTTAAGTAACAAGTGTTTATAGAGCACTAGATCATCCTGGGACTCTGCTGGTGGATTGGTTTATGTGATACCTGGCAGCAGGTTGCAGAGCTTGGGCCCATCTAAGGAAGTAATTGATGTGTTTGAGATGTCCTTCTACAGAGCTGACACTAAAATAGCACCCGATCATCTGCTGGTAGGTAAAGTCATCTGGGTGTTAGACAAGTCTGAGCTTGGGACCAGGCTTGAAAAGCTCATACCCAATTTTGAGCATTCTATTTCTAACAAGAGGTTGGCCACCTGGAAGTGTTCCAAAAGAAAGTAGAAAAAATGAGCAAAATTTTGAGGAAAGACTCAAAGATTTTGGGGAAAATTGCCAGAGGAAGAGGATGCATTTCCTGAAACGTGTAAAAAGTTGCCACAGAAAGAAAAAGAATGATTTCTCCTTCACATCCTCATTCACATAAGGAGAGAATAAGTAACTCACTCCCAGCAAGGAAGGTTCAGATGAGGCTTTACAGAGAACTTCCTAAGAGTAAAGAAAACACTGGGATAGACTATCCAGGGAGGTTGAGAGGGCTTCATCTAAGGAAGTCTTCAAAACAAATTAGAGAAACATGTGCCAGAAATGACAGAGATACAGCTGATCTTGCCTTGGGGTCTTCTGAGTCCCTTCCAGCCTTATGATCCTGTGATTCCTTTATTATTAACTTCCAGCATGGATGTAGCCTCTGTAGTCTCTGAGCTGATCAGCACGTAATTCCTGTTACTTAGCTCCCACCGTCTAAATGTCCTCAGATTAACATGATCTTTCACACTCATCCATTTTCTTTCCTTTCAGCATCTTTCTTTCCCTAGATTGCCACTCACTCATTTTTTTCTAATGCTGTATTTAAGAAATCTTTTTTTTTTTCTTTTTCTTTTTTTTTTTTTTCTTTCCAAAGTGGCTACCCTCCCTCTCTAGCAGGTCAGCTCCACTCTTCATATTCAGCCCTTTCAGCAATCAGAGGAACTCCAAAGTACTTGAGAAACGAGGCCATTTTACAGATGAGGAAACCAAATCAGAGACCGGGAAGGAACTTGTGAATAGCCAGAAAAGAACCGAAGCTTCCAACCCCCTTGGAAACCCACGGGGCAATACTGCTCCTCACTATCCATTAAGCAAGATCTGCTGTAGTTTTCTTTTTAAACAGACAGGAGAGCAGAGAAGGCAGAAATAAGGGAAAAAGAAGCAGAAAAGACCATTTGTGGTCTTGGTGCCATGAGGATGTGAAAATCTAATAGACCTGACCCATCTCATAATCACAATTATGGGCCAAACAAAACCCATCTTCTATTGCACACCATATTCTTCCTAAGACCAAGCACCTAAACAGCACAACTGATATTTAATTAAAAAAGAGAGAAAAAAAAAAGTGTTTTTCTCTGGGTCTGCAATACTTCTTTCTGGAGTTAGGGTATGTTTTTAAGTTAGTATTTCACAAATGAAGCTTAAGCCTTTTTTTTTTGTTCTTTTTTCTCAAGTGAAAGATGAGGCCTTTGCCTAATTACCTGACCCCAAAACCTGAAGAATGGCTAATATGCTCGCACTTACAAAAAGGGAAATGGCATCACATTTTCACCCCCCAATTCTCATGTTTAATAACTAGCCTTTACCCTATCTTACACTTTCATCTTTGCTCTGTGAATGCCTTGGGAAGCACAGTTTGGTCCTAAATTCCNACATTTTCAAAAAGGGAAATGGCATCGCATTTTCACCCCCCCAAATCTCATGCTTAATAACTAGCCTTTGCCCTATCTTACACTTTCATCTTTGCTCTGTGAATGCCTTGGGAAGCACAGTTTGGTCCTAAATTCCATCCCGAGGTGGGTTATCCGAAGCTCTGTTTTCTAATGCTCCTTACAGATTCCCCCATCTCCTATGGGGAAGCGAGTGCTCCAGGTACCCCCAGCACCTTGCTGTTCTCCCTCATGGGGCCTTATTTGCTTTTACCATCAGAATGGATCGCAATCCCGGGCCAAAGTCTACACATGGGTGTTCAAATAATCAGTGCACATGAGATTGCAAATCTCACGCAATTCTGGATGAAGACGAAGACCACTGGCTTAGACAAGGGCTGGACTGCACTGCAAGGACCAAAGGGACCACTGATCTTACAATAAATACATTGGCATAAGGCTTAATGCAGACTTAGTTCTGCTTTGTTACAATGGCATAAATCTAGCACAAATGCAGTAAATCCAAATAATTTTGGAGTAATTCGGCATTTGCAGCAGATCAAAATTTAGTTGAGTCACGGACTTCATTCAGCCACTGGGTGCCAAGAATTCCCAGAGACACGTCAGGAGCAGAAGCAATTAAAAGATAGGCAGGACTCCTGCGGTGCTTGGAAGCAATCAGCACAGTTGTTCGGAGAAAGAAAATTAAAACAGTCCGGTATTTCTGACACAAAGACAGTGCAGACACACCAGACCACATCCTTTCTTTTCCTTGTCTTAGATGGTGAGCAACACTTCCTCTGTCTCTGACTTCAAGGTCTTATGGACGAGACAAAAGGAAACTCGGTATTACTTTAGGTCTTTTCTTTTAAAGAAAGTTGAGTTGGATGGATTCTGTCCATGCACTTGGGGGAAGAGGAAACCGTCTCTATCCTGGTTGGTGTAGGCACCAAGAGAAAAGGATTGAATCTTAATTATCACATACACTCATGAGAGTGTTCATCATTGCAAATTCCAGCTCTGGAAAAACATCACAGATACACTGAAACCTGGAAAAAAAAAAAAGAAAAAAAAAGAAAAAAAAGAAAAAAAAATTTCTCTGTCCAGAAACAGTACTTTATTTCTCCTCCCAAGCCAATCTTCTCATAAACTTGTGCAAAAATGTTTCTCCTGTTCTGGAGGACAAGGCTGTATGTTCTGCTTTGCTCTGTATTCTCTGCCACTCACTAACTTTTCTAGTTATTTCACCTTACTATGCCATCCTTTCCCTCACATGAAATGAACTGCTATTCTTTATTCACATCAAAAGCACTTTGAGACCCTTTATTTAAATGCAGTTTGAGAGCAAGGGAGGTATGCAGCAGCATTAACAATGGAGTCACAGTAGTAGGTAAATAAAGCTTTTTATGAGATTTTTTTAGGTTTGATGCAATATCATTTATTGTGAAATGTGCTTTCCTTGCGCACCTCCCTCCTGCATTGAAAATGCTCCTTTTCAAACCCTCTTCTCCACATCATTGTGCAAATCTCTCCGCCACGATACGTCCTTCCACTGCAAATATTGTTTCACACGTGGCTTTCCCACTGCTGGCCATGTGAGCGTATGACAGTGCCACAGAGATGTGAAAGCTGGAGGATGCAGGGCGTATCAGAATGGGAATCTTTGCCTATGAGACAGTAACAAAAAAAGCATTAGAAATAATTTTTTAAAAGGGATTATTTGGAAAACCCTAATTATGATGAAACTAGCCATTATGTTTCCAATGGAATGATAATCATGTCGAGATTATGCTCAAAATGCTTCTCGTCTAAGATTAAAGTGGAATCATTTTACAGGCTATGAGTATGATAGTTTACTGATTGTGCATCTTTATCTTCTGGATCAGTGAGTAATTGGTTCAAGCTATAGCGGGAGCTCATTCATCCTTTCCATCTGAATGAGTAAGAGCTGAAAAACTCCAAAGACTCCCTGCAAGAAGTGAGCCTCTTCTCCCAAGACTGCAAGATTTGTGTGGGTTTTGTTATCTATTTTCAACCCTGCTCTGATCCACAAAAGAGCTTGAGGAGCACAGCTTTTCTGGGACTGTTGCTGAAGCCTGAGGTAGGTCAAAACATCAGGGGTTCATTAAAAGTGGCCACTGTGATAGCATTTTATTCACAGGATCACATAGGGGTTGACTAATGAGGAAAGATTGTTTCAGAATAAGGGCAAGAGTATGATACTGACGAAGGTATCTAGCAACCAGCAATACCTAACAATTTTGGAAGACATTATCATTTAGGAGGGGAGGGTATTATTTAAAGTGTCACAAACGCACGGAGCTTGGAAATATATTTAAGTGCACGATCATTGCAGAGCTTATTAACATGGGCTTGGCCGCATGATACGTGGTCATGCAATTCCTGCTCATTCTGCACTACAGCTTAAAAATGAAGCCCCAGAAGCTGGCATCTGTCCCCAGATTTCAGTAATGCAGAGAATCAAAGCCTTTTGCATCCCTCAGCAGAGCCAGCACTTAAACATATAGGAAGCATTAAGTTTCCTGAATATCAGCAGAAACCTCTTTTACACACGGAGAACTGCAGGAGGCCCAGAACAACGTGCAATGATGGGCACTCTTCCCTTTGAGAATGACAGCATCCAACGGGACTGCTTCCAAAACCAAGAGACAGCTGAAAAGAGCCATCAAGAGAAGAAGATCAGAGAGAACCTCACAGGTTCATGAGTCTTGGTGAATATACCCGTGTTTATCCACTCGCTGTGTGGTTCAAACAGCCCCTGGCACATCGCTGAGCTGCAGGCACGTGTGCTGGCTGCCCGACACGTGCATTTTTGCAGGATTTTTATCCGTGCGCTCAAAAAGCTGTACACAGCCAAACGTTTTGAAACCACAGATAGTAAATCACACATATGCCACATCAAGCCTGAGGAGGGGGTTAGGGGTTATTTTTGGCTTTTTTCAAATATTTTTTATTTTTTGGCTTCTCGGAGAGAAAGCAACGTGATTTTCCCTGAATTGGCATGCATCCCTGTAACAACTCCCAATGTTTTCTTTTTTTTTTTTTGCCTAACTGGACTGTGACCTTTGGAGGTAGCATTTGTGTTTAGAAACACACAGAAAATGGTTTGCATAATGCTGCAAAGAGTTTGGAAATTGCAGATTGTTATCGATAATTAGTATGATTTTAGCCATTTACTTAACAAAAAGACAGAGAAAGGCTGGGGTCAGTGGCAGTGGTTCAGGCTTGTCACTCTTCATCAGCTTAAGTGCTGAAAGCAGATGTGAATCAGGTTACAGCTAAAAGCTTTATATACCAGTGTTCACAGCCAAGAGTGCATCAGCCGTGAGCATTTGGTTAACTTTTAGATGTTATGATTCCTAAAAGGGAAAGGTTCTTGATGGCTAAGAATCCATTTGAGGTAATGAGAGCTCACTTGGACCTAACAGGCTCAACTTCATTAAAGCAGTGCATGCAAATAACTGGTATTCGGCTTGCAAGCTACACGGAAAAATCAGTAGCACCAATACACACATCCACAGACTACTGCAAACTTCAACGCACAGCCTCAGAATGAGCATTTCTATCCTTTTTTTATGCATATAAAACACTTGCTGATATTAATATCCACAAGATGACTATCAAATATATATAACACTCAGAAAAAGCCACATATACTTGGGGAAGTGGTGGGATATTTCTTAAAATAGACTCCTCGCATCTCTTTCCAAGCTGGCTCTTACAAATTTCCTGTCTCCATCTAACTGCTCAGTTAGCTGAAAACAAACAAGCATATTAAGAAGATAAAACCTTTTCCTTTTTGTGGCCGCTGGGATACAACTGCCCATTTTGCATTAGATCTGCTTGTTTTCCTTTCCTTCCTTTCCTGCTTTTCAGATTTTGCACTTAGGAGTATGTGGGATGGGATGCCTGAGCATATATTTGCTGGCTTGTTCGAGCAAAGGGAGCCCAACACCTTTCATTAGTTTTTTGTGCCATTGCCATAAGTTTGCTGCACTATAGTGACAACATACCTAAAGCACCAGATATACATCATGTTTCAAGGAGGATCAAGATAAGGGAGGTAACTTTGAAGTCACTTTTTTTTGTTGCGTAGTATATCCTTATAGCCATAACAGCAGAAATTATCTGAGCTGTGCATAGCCTTGCAGAAGGATTTGGAACAAGTAGGACTCTTTTTCCTGTGTAAAACAATATGCACTCTGTATTAGCAGCCACATTTCAGCATGTTCCTGACTGCAGCTGTCAGGCAAAAAAAAATTGCAAATAACAACCCTACACTGGTTTAAAAGCAAAAGCTTTCAAAAATCCTGTTGTCTGTATGGTTTCCATGTTCCTTGACTTTTAGTAACTCTATCCTACCAAAAGAAAAATGTCAATTGTCTTCCTGTGTAAAACTAGGATTAATGATGTAGTGAACAGATGCACGGCAGAAGCAACAGACAGTTACATTTTTTGCCTAATATAATAAGTTCTAAATAGGGCTTGAAACCACGAGTAAAATGTACAGGGGAAGTACGGACGAGGTTTTAGGAAACAGCCCTAGCAATTCAGTCTTTTCCCTCCACTATATGAAAACCTGGAAAATGGCAAAGGTGCACAGGCACGTGCAGGAATGTGCATACACAAAAAAGAAATAAAATAAATGAAGCTGTTGTAAAACTGCCAACCTGAGAATTACCAAAGGAAGCCAACATCAGTGATCAGAGCCTGGCTGTCTACTCTCACCACCAATCGCTGGACCAGTTGCAGCTGGTACCCAAATCCTACCCTCAAATCTGCTGTTACAGCACAGGAGCAGGTACAGCCTGAACGTGAGCAAAGGCAGAGGTGGTTATTCCTCATTTCCTATGGAAGGAAAGCTTCAGCTGGCAAAAAGAAGGGCTAAGAGACTCAAAGGGCAATTTTCAGATAAATCAGAGCTTTGAGGAGCTATAAAAACCTCCGAGCTGAACCATTAAACTGTATGGTAAAAACCAGCCTGTTTGCATCCTTGACAAGACCTTATGCATGGGAACGGTTTCAGAACACATGTTCTACAGAAGGATGTAAGCAGCGTTTTTAGAATAAAACACCCTCTCAGCAGGCAGAGGCACCACAGAGCTATCACAGCAAGTACTTTGTAGAGAGAAAAATAATCCCCTCTGACACATGCATGAATATGAACAGCACCTGGACAATAATCAGGTGATGAGAAAAGCTGGGAATCCCTAATCTTCATGGTTCAGACAGCACACTGACCACCAGGTGGAGTCAGAAAGAAATAAAGATATCATGAGATAAATCTATATATTTTCTATATTCTATGTCTTCTCTATATTTATATATATATATATAAATCTATTTATATCAAGCATGAAGGGAGTTTTAACATCTTGCTCACATGTTGATGTACGCAGTGGGGGCACTAGAATTCACATTGTTGAATATGGAGATGAATCTCAATCCATGGGTTTCACAGATTCTGTTTGTTTGTTTCAGGTCATCTACCTGCCCGTGTGTGATAAAACAAACCAGCTCAGGTTCAGCATACCTAGACATTTACCTAGCACAGCACACATGGTACCATCGGTGCCTATGCTAAAACTACAAGGCAGTGAGAAACTGCTGCTGTGCAATAGAATGTTTCTAAGAAGATAAAAAGCAGCATAGTTTTTTACCCAAACTGAAACACACAAATGATTTTCTCCACTTTGGTATCCCACTCATTCTGATAAGACTCTCTCCTTCCAACTCATCCTCCAGTTTATCACAATTTAATGAAATTCCTCTCATTCATACTTACAAACATAGAGATTTCCGATAGCAAACCAAGGCCACCGCAATTAAAGTGGAGTACTGAAATACGTCTAAAAACTTGTAGCAAATGTAACACAATGAATAACCCCCACCTTACAAGAATCTAAACACTTTTTATTGTATATGAGGGGCTGTTTTATTCTGCTGTCATTTTATTTTTCAGAGAAATCTCTTTGTAAAGAACAAAAGGCAGCAATTGCTACCAAACAAATAACCTGTTCTTGCAGCTTTTCATCTTTTCTCACCTTGAATCAGAAAAATCTCAAGTGAGAGCATATGATGGCCAAACAGGCTGCCTGACCTCCTCTGGAATGGTACACCAGAAAGAAACGAATGGAAATTGTCTTTAGCCTTCATAAAAGCTCATGATGTCCTTGAACAAAATGTTAGCAGGAAAACATTATGCTCAATGGAATTGTTTACTTCTGCAAACTCTCCAGACTGACGCATTTTGTCACTGATTACATGGAATCAAAGGTAGCTTTTTCACCAAAGACAAAAAGGACAAAACCGGGGCCAAAACTGGACACTGGATTGACATTTAAAATCATGCGGTGTGCCAAACTCTTTGTAAGCATCAAAACTACATAATGAATCCACACAACTATCCTGTTCCAACCAAAGTAGCACCTACAAGTCCCATCCTGTTGCTACAGACCGGGAACAGAGTGACAGGGAGAGACTAAAACTCAAGAACTTTCCCCAAACCTGTATTCAAATCACTAGAAAACAATTGCCTTCCCCAACTGATCATTTCTGTGTCCGGTTTCTTCTTGTGTACTTTTCAGAAGGTCAAATACATCCCTTTAGGTAGGAATGAAGCCTGTTAACAGTGACAAGTTTTGTAACAACACCAGTGACATGCACTGAACTCGCAAAGCCCAACTTTCTTTGACAATTAGTTCCAAGGGCTTTAAAAACCCTCTTGAATTTCCACTGACATCAGGATGCTTTGGAAAGGGGCAGGGGATGGGGTGGAGGGAGGCCAAGAAATAAAAGGAAAGTCAGGTGTTTTTTGTTAAATAGCACCACGGAGTATAAAATACTGCACCACAGCTCTAGGACTGGGTAGTTTTGCACCTGCCACGGAGGAGAGTCAAATCTAATGCTGAAATCTTTGATATACCCTAAAGTTCCATCACTTCATCTGTCCTGAAAGACCAAATTGTTCATTTCTCATTAATTGTCCTTTATATGGAGCGTTTTCAATTAAACTTACTCCTTACTTGGTGGTATTATCCCCTAGAGATTAATAGATTGCTCGTAATTTCTGAATTGCCGTCTGTATTCTATTACACGCTCGTCATTTGTTCTGGTTATGAAGCCAAACCAGAATGTGTCTCATGGAAAGTGGAGGTGGCCATCTGGATCCCTGTGGGAGCTGCTTTGGTGGAAAGAATGGCCAACTCCATTTGAGCGCAATTACAAATCTGAATGATTGCAAAGAGGCCAGCAGCCCCATGGAGGAAGCCACCCAAATCCCAGTTCAATTTATTAATCCAGGTGTCTTTCTGCTTTTATCAAAATTTGAGAGTTTTCCTTTCCTTTCCTTTCCTTTCCTTTCCTTTCCTTTCCTTTCCTTTCCTTTCCTTTCCTTTCCTTTCCTTTCCTTTCCTTTCCTTTCCTTTCCTTTCCTTTCCTTTCCTTTCCTTTCCTTTCCTTTCCTTTCCTTTCCTTTCCTTTCCTTTCCTTTCCTTTCCTTTCCTTTCCTTTCCTTTCCTTTCCTTTCCTTTCCTTTCCTTTCCTTTCCTTTCCTTTCCTTTCCTTTCCTTTCCTTTCCTTTCCTTTCCTTTCCTTTCCTTTCCTTTCCTTTCCTTTCCTTTCCTTTCCTTTCCTTTCCTTTCCTTTCCTTTCCTTTCCTTTCCTTTCCTTTCCTTTCCTTTCCTTTCCTTTCCTTTCCTTTCCTTTCCTTTCCTTTCCTTTCCTTTCCTTTCCTTTCCTTTCCTTTCCTTTCCTTTCCTTTCCTTTCCTTTCCTTTCCTTTCCTTTCCTTTCCTTTCCTTTCCTTTCCTTTCCTTTCCTTTCCTTTCCTTTCTTTTCCTTTCCTTTCCTTTCCTTTCCTTGCTGTATCTTAGTGGAAAATAAATGATTTTCAAAGCTAAGGCTTCTGATTGGTAGGGACAATAATAGTAAACAAACCAACTGGAAAATATTTTTTAAAGGAGGCATCTGGGATTTTGTACCATGTTTTTATCATTCATATTTAATATTTGCATTACATAGATACCATACAGAAGTCCTAAGCCTTGTGCTAAGATTAGATAAGTAGCCTCACATTTTGCAGGATTTGGAAAAGAATTGTGTGTTTACTTCCGCAGTTCTGTCACAAAAAATAAACTTCACACGGGATGTTAGTGAAGATAAGTCATTTTCTAACAGCTTTAGATTTGAAAATAATTCCATCTATATGGGGAATAATCCATATTAATCCATATTAATAGCATTACATTTCCAAAGAAGCATTTGGGAACAGTGCATATCCCAAGATGTGGAATTAGACTTAACAAGTGTGACCTAGAAATCTGTTACTTAAAAGGGGACTGAATACCTATGAGCAAGAAAGAAGTAAACAGATGAACACCTGAGAGCTCACCTCAATGAAACAGGCCCTGTTCACCTCTGCGCTTTCTATGGCAAATACTTACCTGCATAAAAAGCACAAGAAATCATAAATTACCTGAACGTGAACATTTAACATCCATCCTTTGGCTCTAAGTTCAGCTACGGCTCAGTCCAGTGATATTTCTAGCTAGATGGACAATAAGTGGCAGTAGCATTTCTTCTGCTGCGGTCTTATCAACTATTATAGTCACAATAAGGTCCAGCAGTCACCTGCAAGGCCATAGTCACTTGACACAGTTCCTGATCATTTATGTTCTTCGTAATATCTTTTATATCCCTTTTATAACAAGAAAGTAGTTTACTTTTGGCAAGTCACCTATTTTTTGATATCATTCTTGAACAGTTAAATTCCATTTGGCGAAAGCCTCTGCTTTTTCAAAGTTACTTCAACGTCACACTTGAAGGCCATTTCAGTTAATTACGTGGTCTCAATGCAATATATAATTACATAGCACATAATATGTAATATCCAGCGTCAGAAACATAAAACAACCTTGTTACTCTGTGCGAAGAAATGCAGAAGAAGCATCCTTAATCTGATTAGAAGCACAGTCTCATCCACATTGCTCTGCTAAATTGTGTTACAGCTGAAGTTGGTCCTGCCCTGCTGATCTTTAAGCCAAACTTTAGCTATGTGTTTATCACACAGAACAGGCCTTTCTATCAAAAATATATCTGCCATTTAACAGGTCCACGTGGGATTCTGATGTAAATTCTGCAGCTGTATTTAATTACTTGGGATTTTAGGTAACAAGAGTACTCTCTACTGCTCTAGCTCCATAGGAATGTCCTTTCATTATTGCAAGATCTTCAAATTCTCATTTCAGCAGAAGAATAAAACCTTGGCACCATTCTGCCAAGTCTTTGAGTCCTCTATGCAAGCATCCTGGCAAGGGACAGACTCCTCATTTGTTGCAGTGACACCAGAGATGCTCTTCTGCTCTCAACTCAAATATGCCTATATTTGGCCTATAAGCATAGGCCAAAGTATACAAGAGTTTTATGCTTCTGTAACGGTAAGAACAGGTCTTGAAAAATGCCAAAACAGGACAGCATAAGGCAGATTCAGTCTAAATCACTTAGGTGTAAAAGAAGATAAATCACAGGTTAGAAATAGAGCCTCCCTGTTTCTGTCTGATCTGGCCATCCTGTTTTTTTTTATGGCTAGAGGCTGAAATATGAATGAGAACCAACTGAAGCTCAGTCCAGATTTGACAGAGGGACTAAGGGGTCAGAAGAAGATATAGCAAATGTTAGACTTCTATTTTTTAATAGGACTATGTGCTGTCCATGTATTACTTCTGTTCATCATCTGAAATAGTAGGGGATGCCTTGCTACTGTGAGACAATCACGCAGCAGATGTGACGAGGTCATCACTTTTATTATCCATCTAACAAGAAGAATTTGCCCATATTTTCTCCAATGTGGCTATCTCTTCAGGCTGCAATGACCTCAGGACCTGAAAGACTAGAGTGATGACCCTCCAGTTCATTATTTCCAGGTGGATCCTGGTGTTTTTATCATGTGTTGAACAGGCTAATTCAATCTTGTATAATCACAGGCAAACCAGAACCAGGACTGTGGAAGTGAGAGATTACAGCCTAAAACAAGCCAGAGAGTGAAAGCTGTTTGAAAAAGTGGCTCATTATCTGATTTTGGACCATTTTAAATCCTATGATTTTCAGTTGGAATTCACTGTGCAGAGTCCCTTTGACAATGGTAGTCCATGAAATAGCTTAGATAAAGTTCTCCAAGAAGATCTGCCTGTAGAGATAACTGACGATGAATGAGCTTTGAAATTTCCATTCTAGTCTGAATTATTCCAAATAGTTTGTCTTTTAGGTCAAATCCCAGATGTTTTATCCTTTCATTTGGGAAGAATTCAATATGGTCAGGACTAGCATTTGTGTATAAGGCAGTGTATGTTAAATGTATACAATAAATGGAGCTTTATTTCTACTTTTTATTTTTGATCATAATATATTTCAAGTCCTTGTTGTAGTATAATGCTTCCAAACACGCAAATAAAGGAAATATGTACAGAATTCAGATGAGATGGAAAAGACATCTTGATATAGTAAATATATATTGGTATATATACTGTGGCCAGAAGCTTTGTGAACTTCTGCATGGTTATAGGATGTGCCTAATACTTCATGAAAAACTGCATATCCCACATATATCTAGCAGAAACAGACATACAGCAAATGCTGTAAGGAAATTCACATATCAGCTGAATGAAGAGGCCTGCAGACTTTTTATTTCTGATATTTTAAGTTTTGCCCCATCTCAATTAAAATCGGTTAGAAGTCAATTTCACAGCTGTTGGTTTTTAAGATCTCACAAAAATGATAATTCACTGCCAGGCAATAATTTACTTCAGTGCAGCCGTTCACAGGGTAAAGCTGACACATTTTAAGTCTCTCCTTCTCTCTCCTTCTCTCTCCCCACATCACATGAAACCCTCTGTAAACCAGGGACTGGAAAAGGACAATGATCATTTTTCTTTAAAAGGGTTTTGTAGACCTGCTCAGCTCACCCACACCATCCTTTCCCTGACATTATGTCTAGGTCTGAGGTGAATAAGAGCTGTTCTTGCCTCGTCCACTGACATCTGAACCTTGCTTGCACTTAACTTTGCATATACTGAATATTCCCACTAAGGGCATGCCATGGGAAGATGAATCTGAATGTAAGTCATTCCAAGGCTAGGCCTGAGAGCTGTTGTTATAAAAAAAAAATCCTTTTTCTTGATTAAAACACTTGAACATACGTTTTGAAACCTATACTAACCACCCTCCTAAGGGAACAGAGCAAAATCACTCATTTGGTAGAAGTTGTTTTTTAAGTAAAGGTTGAAAAAATTGTGCTGGAAACTTTAGACACATTTTCAAGTGGATAATTAAACCAGACTTTTCCCAAGGGGAATGGCCTTTAGTTCAGCTTTGGTTGCCAGGACATGTCTATTTAATATATTGCCTGCTATTTCTTTCAGGTTTATTTGGCTGGTGTTTAAGTACATGGAATTGAAAGTAAATCAGGCAAACCACATTATTTAAAGTTATTTGGATTTGGATTGCTGATAAGGGAAAATTACAGACAGAGCAAAGAGGGCACAAGCCTGAATCCCCACGTCCAGCAAGAGGTAGCTCTAGGACACTACACTTAATAGCATGCATGTATAGCCCCTCTGAAATGCAGGTAGGAGAGAGATACCTTAAGGCTTGATTGACTTCTGTGGGACATGGAGAAGCTTTGCCCAGGTTTAGTAAGACTCATGTATTTTTTTTTTTTTCAGAGAAAATTTAAACCCAGTATTACCAAACCTGAGTACCGAGTAACTTAATTCACTGTGTATATTCCTGATGTCGAATAAGCCTTAAGCCTATCTTTACTTATGGACAAAATTCACTCCTTTTGAATAGTACCTAGCAAAATTATGCCTCAAACATCAATTGCATGCTTATTCTATATAGATGTCCTTATTTAACAACTAGAGTCTAAGAAGATCTGACAAAGAGTTAGGTAAAACAGATTCTGGATTTAGCTCTTTGCTTTTAAAGGTATGTCTCCCAAATCAGGGCTAAACATTATTCGAGTTTCCTTGACTTCTAGGACTCTGCTTTCAACAGCAATGAATTAACAGAGCTTGCACAAGGCCAGCGAAAAGACACATGTAGGGAACTCACTCAATATTTCAAGCACATCCATTTTCTTCAGCATTTTTTCCACATATTTTCCCCTATGACTGTCTTCTACTCATTTTTACATAAGTTATTAAAGCAGATCATATGCCATCTGCCTTTAGCCTTACTCTGCATTACCAAAGTTTGACATGGTTGCATTTGGAGAGGTCTGCAACTGTAATTAATGTATTCCCAGTAATCCACCCAAAATGGAAGCAGCCTTTGCTTTATTACATACAGCATTATATGCATCAGAGTACGTTTTGATGCAAAATTAGTATTTGTATCTACTGTATCCCAGTATCCTGTATCCAGTATCACTTACAAAGCATTTTTAGTTGGTGAGATATGAATAGTGCTATAGAAGCACTTCTTTTTTATTCCTGATGTTGATGAACATGCCTCAGCTCTATTTTAACTATGGTTAAAATAATAATTTTTTAAAAACGCTCTTTCAAAGAGTCAAACATCTGCCCAATTCCAAGGGGCAGCAACAGAGTACTTAAACAAAAACACAGCAGGGAATTTAATCATGTGAGAACTGAAGTGAAAGAGGATTTTGTATGGGCACAGCTAGTTTTCGTTCATTCATGGCAAAAATAAAGAGGTCAGAGAGATCAAGAGGTCACCCATTCATGGGTTAAAAAAAATAAAAAGAAGAAGAAGAAGAAGAAAAAGGAAAACAACAAAAAAGGACTTTTCTATAGTCTACTATGCAGTGTTAGGAAATGTCCAGATCAGGGTCTCCCTACCCTGCATTCTACCCACCTTGAAGAATAAAGAAAACAAAATCCTTGGGCTTCAACCTCCCAGCCGGCTTTTATCATAATCCATATTATTCACAAAATAGACTGGAGGTGACTTATGTGGTGACCTCTCGCCACAATTCAAAACCAGTCTTAATGAACTAGGGTAATTCATTCCTCCAGCGGAGCTTATGAGATAAGGCAAGACCCCACCGGTGGGCTCAGCAGACTGAAATGTTAATCTTTTGTAGTCTCTGCTCCAGAGGACCCCCAGGTCAAATCCCGAGAAGTAGCAGCCTTATTGTTTGGAAGTGGAGAAGCACGGGTCTTGATTTCAGTGTTGCTATTCACGTTGCAGAATGGAGTGTGTGTGTAAGGAAAAACAACCCATAAAGTTATTTATAGCTGTACAACAAAACTATCTGCTGAAAGAGAACAAAGACTTTAAATAGAAAAGAGGAAAAAAAAAAAAGAAGAGAAAAAAAATAGGAGAGAGGTTAATAAGAAATAAAAAGAGACAATGACACTGTGATCCCAACCAGCATTTGTGGCCATTGCCCTCTTTGTGTCTTTAAAACTTGCGGTGCCACTGGTTCAAGGGTTAGTTGGGGAAACCCTGAGTGACCTGGCTTTAACTAGTCATTACAAAGCAGAAATGAATGTGTTTTCATCCTGCAGTATCAGCAGAAACATTTACCTTATCAAATGTGATGGCACGTAAACACTTATCTGCCTCCCCTGCTCCTAGACAAAGTAGCTGCTTCTATATTCCAAGGGTACGGATGGAGTGCTTATATTCCTTAGTTAATATTTCTGTAGAAAAAGGTGACAAAGAAAGGAAAGGATGTGTTTAGGGTTAAGGTGAAAATCATGGTGAAGGGAACTGAATCCAAGCCCCCAAATCTCAATTTCTTGCTATAATCTTCTTGCTCATATCTTTCTTTTTCATGGCTCTGGCAATGCTTGCTGGGCAGTAAAAAACAGTCAGTCCTTGGGTTCCTTATCTAAAAACAGGAGAGCAAAAGGGACAGTTGGAGAGTTGCAAATTGTGGGCCTTGGTCTTCCAAAGCTTTTTTGGGGAAATAACAGGCAAGTGAGCCTATGAAATAAGGTAACATCAGGCAACAGCCCGCTGGAAAACGGTGTTTAGGTGAGGAGAAGAGAGGCATAGAGGAACTGTGACACTCGTCCTAACCCCNTAAAAAACACTCAGTCTTTGGGTTCCTCATCTGAAAACAGGAGAGCAAAAGGGAGGGTTGCAGTGTTCGAAACTGTGGGCCTTGTTCTTCCAAAGCTTTTTTGGGGGAAGTAACAGGCAAGACAACCTATGATATAAGGTTCCAACAGCCCACTGGAAAACGGTGTTTAGGTGAGGAGAAGAGAGGCATAGAGGAACTGTGACACTCGTCCTAACCCCAGCAACTCCATCCTGAATGTGGCACATNCAGGAACTGCTGACACTCACCCTGACCTCAGCAACTCCATCCTGAATGTGGCACATGGGTGGTCCACACGGACCAGCCTGCTGACCGGAATAAGGGCTTGAGGTAGAGGATCAGAAAAAAAATATTTTGATTTCTCTTAAGTCACTACTAAAACTCTCCTAGACCTCAGTAGGGTCAGGATTCTGGGCTATGGATTGTCCCCAGTAAGGATAGTTCTGTGTGACAAGCGACACTTGCCACTACTGTCATATTATTCTGAATTTATTGGGAAATAATAGTGCTATAGATAACTACTGTGGGATGTATGTATCTATCTCAAGAATAATAATATTGTCTTGTTTTGGGGAGCTGTTTTGAGACCCTTCTGTTAATAGTAAGCTTAAATACTTGTTTTGACTATGAGCAAAGGTGGCTGGAGTGCCCATGTTCCCCTTCATTCTGCCAAATACAGAATTTGGAGATATGATTAAAGTGCTCATTTTGCAAATTGACCCCACAGCCATTGAGAAAAATTTGAAGAGTTTTTCTTTATAATTTCTTTAGGGTGAAAGGCTTGTTTAATGACATATTTTATGAAAGGACAATATAATTAATATATATTTTCTTTTGCTCCCTCAGAGGGGGTTCCTGAGGATTAGTTAATTAGATGTTTTAAGTTGGCTGGAGACCCTCAAAAAAAGGCTATTAACACAATGACAGAATAGTAGCCGATCTATATTTCTATTTGAGGAAATCTTTTGTCAGAGCAATTTTGAGTTTTCTCAGAAGAGAAGTAGCAGAAAAAGAAGATGCAGAAGAGCACCTTGGAGATCCTCTTGGCATGCACTGTGTTAAAACCTTACTTATTTTTCTGTTTATTCATCTTCCTGTGTTGAACTTGAGACCTTCTGAATGATGAACAGCACTAAACACCATTAACTGCCATGGAAACTACTCAGCTTTCAGCTGAATATGGTCAACTCACCTGAACATTATTATTATTATTATTATTTTTAGAAGTTAAATCTGACTAATGCACCTCTGTGTGTGTCATGCTATACAGACTGGAAAGAATAATTTTCCCCTTGGCTTCAGTTACAATCCATAACTGAACTGAACTCCATTCCTCCTCAAGTTAATGTCTGCAAAGGGGTAAGGAGAAGATTCTGGGATGAATCTCAGGCAAGGTTACATGATGTACCAAGTATCTTACTGCAGCAAGTCCAGATGGGTTGGTCATCTCAGTGGAAACCTCAGTGAATAATCATGATTTCCCCTCAAGGTCTTCAGATTGGGTGGCTAGGGTAGTCGGTATAATGATCATGACAGAGGGCAAGACCAAAACTGTATTTTATCATCTCTCCCCTTTTTTTCCCTCTTATTCTTGTAACTCTTTCTATTCACCTATTTTGATGCAAACATCTTCCAGGCCTGATCCTGCAACCATGCCATATGCAGGAGCCCCAGCAGAACTGGAAATCGCACTTGAATAGGAGTAGTAAGAAGGCTCCTCTCTCTGCTTCTGGATAATTAGGTTACTTATGGTTGGATTTGTGCAGCAACAAGTAGACATGGTCTCAACAACTCAACAACTTAATAATTGTTTCCATTTGCAGCCAACCATTTGAAGAATAATTCCAATATGAAAGCAACTCATGTCAATGTAAGCCAGTGATTTGAGTTTGAAGAATACTGCTGCTCCAAAGGCTACATTTCTATAGAATTATAGGGAACGAATTTTATTCTCTTCCTTTTTTATTACCTTCCTTAAATTGGATCTGTAATGACTTTTACAAAAGAAAAGAGGGAGTGTAGAAGAAAGGAGAATTTGTGCTGTGAAGCAATATACTTATGAAGTTCAAATAAAATACACAACTATGTTATCTCAGAGTAATACCCTATAATTATATCCATTCTTTTATTTCCTACAAGTTTGTATATTATAGTCCACTAAAACAAAAGGCCAGCTCACTCAGCCACCTACGTCCCATGTGTAGTATACTACTCCAGGAGTGAAATTAATTTAAATTCAATGATGATATGCTGATTTACAAGCCAACGATCTTTCTCCGAATACTATAAAAGTCTCTTTGGTTTCTGAATGAATGAGTGCTTAGATTTAGATTAGAGAACATATATGAAATCAAAAAGATAGAGAGTTCCCGTAGCTTTTTCTCAGATCATAAAAAATAATCAGATGCAGGGCTAGCTTTCCAAGAAGAACAATCTATGGAAGTAAAAGCAAAAGAGCTTCTCTCACACGGTTGTGAAGGGCTAACAAAATTGGTTCACTTCAGAGTGAAATCAGTTCTCCTTTTGTTCATCTGATGACATTTTGTCTCACAGGCATTTGCAAATAACAGTTCAGAAACTCTGAAAGAAAGTTTCAGAGTTGGGTGGAGAACCTATTTGTCCACCTGTTCACAAAATTTGGGCTCCAGCGTGGTTTCCATGCAAGCAGCTGCACTAAAAACCAGGATGTGCGGAGGGTTGCTTGCTCCCACCTCAAGCGTCTGAACTTGGGCCCACAGAAGTATTTAACCAGAAATCTACCTGAAGGGTCTTGTAGCCATTTGTCTTTTCTGTTTCCGCCTCTCTCTCTCTGCAAGGGATTC
Source organism: Crypturellus undulatus (assembly GCA_013389825.1). Lineage (NCBI taxonomy): Eukaryota > Metazoa > Chordata > Aves > Tinamiformes > Tinamidae > Crypturellus > Crypturellus undulatus. The sequence continues at coordinate 29,494 of VWPW01023216.1, forward strand.
TTTCTGATGAATGATTGCTATCTGTCACCATTCCCCTTAAGGTGAAGCTTCTTGCCTTTCCAACCGCATTGACTAACAATCAGAAAATAAGAGGGAGAAAACTTCTGTCAGGAAGTGTTAGGTTTTCAGTTACTGAGGAACAGGACACCAGGCACTTAAATACTCCTGAAACACCAGATTTAACCTATCCTAGAGGTACATATGAAGGTAGATGCCAGAGTAATTACCATCTTGGCAGGGACGCATTAATGATCTGAGGAGTAGGTGTCTCTAGAGACCAGGCATTGGTGTGGGCAAAGGTTGCTCTCCATAGTTGAGTACTCTGGTTGCTGAATACACCAAGCGAAGTGCTGTCTGTGCCCCTGTGCCCACATGGATATTCCCCTCTGCAATGCGCTCCACTACCCCTGGCACGAGCACAGTGGGAATGTGGGGCACTTACACCACAAGGATCTTGAAGGAAGCTCAGGTCAAGGTGCTGTTGTCATCAAAGATGTGATGACGTAATGCTACGTCATCAAAGATGTAGCATTAAATCTGTGCTACTACTCAGCTACGGTCCTTTCTCATTGAGAAAAAAAAAAAGGCAAGAGAGAGTTTTCCCTTAACTGAAGGCTAATAAAAAAAAAGCAAGACCAGCAGGATTTGACCTAAAGGATCCCATTGACTGCCCTCACTAGCAAAATCAAGTTACATCCACTATCATCACTGCAGAGATCAGATATGAAAGATTATCAAGGAGCCAAATATTTCATGAAATGCCAGTTTCATGTAAAACTGTATTTTCACTACAGAACCTCCAGAAGAAAGAACTGGGACTTTGTGCTTAGTGTTCAATTGCAAATAGACTTATTAGCATCTGTATTTATAATTCACAGGCCCAGGCTAAGTCTGAGCTGGAGTAATTGAAATTATGTCCTATCACTGCACTCATAACGAGCACAAAGTGTTCTCTTCCTCTCTCAGATCCCGCCTCCCCAGACTGAGACCCAGTTCAGTGTGTTTCCTTGTTCACTAAATTGCCACTTAGGGGAAGACACTGTTAAACATGGTCACCTCTGGTGACCTGCCCTGTGCACAGTGATGAAGTCACCAGGGGGGCACTAGATAAGCCTGCTAAAGAGGGTCAAGGAGGCTATCCTCTACCTGATAGCAGCATCTTAACAGCTTTCTAAAAACAGTGGGCCATCAAGTACCCAGACAATTTAATTTCACTTCTCAGCTGGAAAATAAGCACAGTGTTGCATTCATTCAGAAAAGAGATGATGGGAAGAACTCCTTTGCCCATTAAGTCATTTGTTCTTGGGTTGCCTTTGTCTACCTAGACATGCTGAAAGCTGCAAACTTTCCGAAAATTTTCTAAGCTGATGCACGATGATCCTCTCCTCTGCCTTCAGTACTTTTCTTGATGCTTTTTTAGGCTTAGTCTACTCAGATATGCAGTGATGCCATGGAACACATCTAGATGATGGTCAAAGACAATATCTGTTGCATGACTGTATGTCTTCTATTCTGCCTAATAATTAAAATAATGTTAATAATGTTGACCTGTTGAAACTGGGTCCTTGTGTCTCCCCAAGTTTTATAAAAGTCCCATCCTGAATTAGTTTTAAAATTTGATATAAACTGCAAAACAAACAAACAACAAAACAAATGAACAAAAAAAAGAACAAAAAGAGCAACTTGAATGTAACTTGAATTACTTAGGCAGACATGGACTGAATCTGTACGACTCTGTGACACAGGCAGTCACACACACTTGCTGATAAAACTGTAGTGGGTGATTAAACAAAAATCTAGGAATGGTCTAGCTCTTCCAGGCTTCTTCAAAAATGGTCCAAGACAGACATACCTTCATTTTGTTATTAACTGGTTTGAAATTACATTTTATTAACCAAGCAATGATATTCATTTTTTTTCACAGATTTTTGTACAACTATCAGAAAGTTGCCAAATGACCTACACGAAGCAAAGAAGCAAAGATTTTNATTTTATTATCCAAGCAATGATATTCATTTTTTTCAGATTTTTGTACAACTATCAGAAAGTTGCCAAATGACCTACACGAAGCAAAGATTTTCCATTTGTTTTGTTCAGTGTTCATCAAAATGGAACTGGAATCCAGAGTGCAACCACAGTAAACACCCCAGCCACAAGACTCCTACTGCAAAGCCACTGCAAAATTAATGTGGATTGGCACCAGAGCAAGAGACAGTCTGGACTGGCAAGAGCAAACCTATGGTTTATGAGCCCAGATAGGCACATAGTGGTACATAGCACAGTTTGCAATGTTTTTGTTTGTTTTTTTTTTTGTTCCCATGACGAATTTTGGATACATTAATGTATCTACAGTTCTTCAACCCCGGACGCTAGACCTGTAAAACTGGACAAACTCCAAGCCTGCTCTGAAGGCAGTGAAACATGTTTTGCTATGGGAAGAGAGAAAATTGGGGGCTTTTCTTCGCTCAAGCTAAGGAGAAAACAAATAAGCATTTTTAGGGCATGACATAATAAAAATTTACTGCTCCCAGACCAGTCACCCATGAGATATGGGCTTCTACATTACCAAAGAGGTCAGATGAGACAGTCAGAAGGGTATTTTCAGGCCTGTACGTCTACAGCTTAATGAAAATGACTCCATCAGTGCTAGGCATATTATAAGACATTTAACCACAAGAAATAATAGTTCTTACTCACCTTGATGGAACTGTTTTGATTAACCAGTGAATGTTTATGAAGCAATCTAACAATTTAAATGGCTAAATATTATTATTAATTATTAGGGAGATCAAAGTTGTCCCAGCTTTCTAATCTACAATGCACACCTTTGTAAGTGTCTATATACGAATGCCTTCAAATAAGTAAAGAATGTGTGAAAATCCTTTAAAATTCTCCCACCACTGTCATACAGGCAGAGTCTTTTATATTCTGTGCAACTTTGCAGGCAGAAATCTCATCAAGGTACCAAATTAAACTGTCATGCTGCTCTGTGACTCCTGAACTGCTGGCACGCCCCAGCTGTAGTGCATGTTATTAATAACACCAAGTTGTCGGGAAAACAGTTTCCAGGTCATATTGTAAAGGCATCTAATTGGTAACAATAAATGACAGATTCCCTTTAAAGTTCAGGAAATAACTGGATAGGCCACACAGTGATGCAAGATGCAGAGATGGCCAAAGCAAAGAGGTGGTTTTGGCACAGCCGTGCTTCACGGAGACCTTTCTCAAAAAAACAAACTGAAGTATTTGCAGAGAATCTCAAGAATGAAAATGTTTCTCTTTCAAGGTGGGAATCAGTTGCATGCGGCAAAGCAAGTGAACGAATAAATGATGCATGTCACGGTGGATTATTATTGTTAATCTATACTATCTAGCTAACTTAACATAAAGGAAAGGTTAAACTTCCAGAAGTGCTAAGATGGTATTGATAGATTAATGAAAAAAAAAAATAAAACTAACAAATTTATAATCCAGATTCCTTATTTAACCACTGGAGAAGCAGAGACACTGCTGAAAGGTGATTCATCGCATCTTAAAGGTAAGATCTGAAATAGCTCAGACCAATCACTGCCTTAGCAATGCCTCTTCCTTATCACTGAGGATAAATAGAGGCCAACTTAGATGAAAACACCTAAACTAAATAGGTGAGATGAATCCCAGTCCTCAAGAATAAAGTCAGAGAGATGAGTGGGAGACTGCTCTGCACAAACATCAGGTGAATAAACTCAATAGCCAAACTGCCACACTCTCTTGCTGCTTCAAGTGCAGTACTAACCAAAAAGCATGTAAAGAACCACTTATATCGCTACCGTTTAGGGCTCGGCTTATTAAGTGAACTTGATATCAATTCTGCCTACTAGGTATCACCTAAAGCCATTTGGAACCTGCCTCTCTGGTATCTCCAGGGTCAGGGCAGACTCTTGGCGTTAGAGATATGTCTCCTGTGATAAGCATCAAGCAGTGTCCCTGTCCCATACATGCAACATCAGTTGTGGTTCAAGAATGTAAAGAGATTTAAGCAGCGCACAGACTTAGCAGTATCACTCTGCAACAGGGTGAATTTCACCCTCAGTGCCTCAGCTCATCATCTGCAGAATGATTCAAAGAAGAACAGGCTCTAAGGCCGGAGGGATCTCTCATCAGGCCTTCTCAACACACAGACAAAACAGCTATTCCCAGGAGGCGGATTAAGTCTTTTAGAAAGATAGCTAATCTTGTTTTAAGGAATGAGAATGATGATGAGTCTGCCACCTCTCCTGGTAAGGTGTTGCTATGCTTAATTACCCTCGCTGCTAGAAACTTGCACATTCCTTCAAGGGTGAATCTGTTTAACTTTTTGCAGCCAGTGAATCTTGTTGTATCTTAGTATGTAAGATCAAAAGTGGTCTCCCTGTCTGGAAGTTTATCTGCACATAGGTGTCAGCATATTGAAATCAAGTTCCTCTCAACCTGCACTTTGAGAAACTGCAGAATTCTGAGCCTCCACATCCCATGGTCTGCTTTCCTGTGTCGGGTTCGTTATCAACCCGTGGTGGTTGTCCGTGGTTATAGAGGGAATACTGAGGCCATCCACCTCAGGGTCAAGAAGCACTGACACCTATGAGATGATAGGCCAAATGACGTTTATTGAAATTCACTGCTGGCTCTTATAACCTCTGTCCAGGTGGAATTTTTCGTATGTACCAATTAGGCTCCAGATATCACTTTTTGACCTCATATGGTTAAACCCTTGCCCATTCCGTGATACCGCGAGATCTTCCGTCCGCCATTCCCTATCTCTGCTTCTGTCACGTACAACAGGTCTCGTTAACAGTACGGCTGCAACTCCCACATTCCTGTATATTTTTGAGATTGCCCTCAATTCTCTGAATTTCTTCCCTATTGTTCTTCATTGGTGGGCATGAACTCTGGACCTGGGAGTCCGGCCACCTCCTTCAACCAGCTGGGAAGGGGAGCACTCATGTAGAGAGTCTTCTCCATGCTCAGGGAGGACAGGATGATTGCAGGGCATGGGACTCATGTGGGCATCACCTGGTTCTAGCAGCATTTCTGACCACTTGGCTGCCCTCTACCTGCAAAAGGCAACATTTGGCTCCTGACTTCCATGTGCTGTCTTAACAACTGCTCATCTCCATGCAACCTCACTGAGACCTTCCCCATGCTTCTAGGTGAATCACACACTCCTGTCTACTTTACTAGCGATATTATGCTTTCCTTATAAACATCTCATATTTCCTACCTCTTTCTCAGAACTTAAGCTTGCATATGTTACCTTTTTTTTTTTTTTTTTTTTNCGAGACCTTCCCCATGCTTCTAGGTGAACCACACACTCCTGTCTACTTTACTAGGGATATTATGCTTTCCTTATAAACACCTCATATTTCCTGCCTCTCTCTCAAAACTTAAGCTTACATATGTTACTTCTTTTTTTTTTTTTTTTTTTCCCTGGGATCCTCATGTCAAATTATGTGCTGTATGGAAAAAAAAAATCTATTTATAAGGTTTGAATTTCCTGCCACATGGGTTTATTGTATAACGTATTTGACTTTTTTTGTTATTCTGACTCCTGCCACATTAATCATTTTCTCAGTATGAATCTTCTTCTACACAAATCTAACTATTCTTGCTCATTTTCCTTCTGAACCACACAGTTTCAATCTTCTTTCTTTTATGTGGAAAGTCTCTGCCCAACTCTAGTGTTTTTCATCATTCTCTACTACTTCTGCTGCATCTATCTAAAGTTAATATTGAACATGTTGATAACTATATTGTCATTTCATCTTATTTTAACTATTATTTAGTAACGTCCATAAACATGCAGTGTAATGTTTTGTTTTTTTGATTGCCATTCCTATAGCATGTAAAAGTTTTCACTCAACTTTGTACAACCACAATTCACAGTTTTTTTTTATCTGGGGACACCTGCTTGCAGACAGTATGGAAGTGAGCAATCACATCTAGTTAATAAATCAGGACCTTTTAGAAACCATTGAAAACCATAAGCCTCACTGATGTAAAATTGTGATCAGCTTTCTCTAATCCACTTTTATTAATGCTTATTTAAGAGTTTGGAAATTTAGGCTTGGTTGCAATTAAAATTACAGAAGCTTATTATTATAGAGGCAAGCAGGCTGCAGGAATGCTACATCTCGGCATGAACACCAGTGCAAGCTGACATGGGAAATACAGCAGGATTTTGCATAATAAGGCGATGTCCATTCTACTTTGTATTTTTGCCACTCACTTAAGCAACGTGAAATAAAAAATAGAAGAGAAAAAAAGGAAGAGAAAGAGAGAGGCCCTGTGCAATACTGCAGGAACTGAGACTCAGTCATGGTGATGGATGAGGTCCCGGATGGATGCTGCTCCTTGGGCACTGCCCAAGGGGCTTCCTGAAGGCAAGAAACGCAGTCCGGGGATGGGACAGCTGGAAAAGGAGACTATAGATAAATATATGAGTGGAACGTGAGGAAGGCAGGCAAAAGGTTCCATAACCAAGTGGGATTACAGGTTATTACAGGTCAATAAATGCTTCCAAGTCACGATTTGAAGAGATATCTATGTAACAGGGGAATAGAAAAGAGGAGGAGGTGAGAATTACGTTGGCCGTGAGGAGGAGGAAAGGAAGAATATTAGGAAATAAATGGCTGGGCAGTGGAAAGGGTGATACTTCTGAAAAAGATACTGCAGTAGAAAAGGCATGAAGAAACAATAAAAATCATATTCCCAAGTTCTATATATCTAAATTTGGTATAAAGGCTTCATAGCCATGAGAAAAGCGAGAAACTTTTCTGAAAGCTGGTGGAAACAGTATATTTAGGAATCAGATATAGGCTCTCCCTTTACTCTGCCAATGACTAATCCAAGGTGCAGCTTTGAGCAAGATGTTTTAATATAGTGAATATCAATTCCTTTTTGCATAGAACAGTGGCAGGAACACCAAGCTGCTTACAGACATTATTTATGTCTACACAGTATCATTTGGAAAGCACCGTACAATTACATGATAATTAAACATCACAACAGCACTGTGAATTAATTAGATCACTTTCATTAAAAAATGAAAAGTAAAGCAAAATATAAGAATTTTGGCACCTTTGCACGTGTTAAATTCCTAATTTAAACTGGCTAACTGATCATTCAAGGTTTCATTGCAATAGTGTAGGAACAGGATTTCCGTATAGCAGGTTCTCTGCTCTAATTTAAAGACTGCCAAAGAAGTAAAATGGTACTACTTTAAATCTAACACAAGTGATTATAGCCTGACACTGCATCTTTCTTAGTGCCTTCAGTGGCCAGTGCTTCTTCCAGGGGCTAAAACAGCTTGTGATTCAGATGTGAAATTCTCCACACTCTCCATTGCTGCATCTCTCCAGTCTCCATGATCCTAACAGCGAACGCTTTATGTCCAGAATATTCATATATTCCATGTCCTAGATAGTGTCATGGACCTCTTACGAACAGATCTGAGATATTTCATCTGCCCTGAGCCTATTTGCTCATATTCCTGCTGGTGCAAACAGCACACGTAGATGCTCTGGACCACCAGCAGAATGACATAACCCATCTCGCAGTAGAGATATGTGTCCTCCCTCTTGCATGAGCTTGAAAGCACAGAATGCTCAACATGGGTCACTTAACGTAGATCAGACATGTTTTATGGTGTCACCATCCCACCCAGAAAGCCAGGTTGCTAAAACATGGCTAAAACATGGGAAGACATGGAGCAGGCAACTCAGCAGAGATGCTGACTGCAAGTACTGGGAGGTATCATCTCTAATAAGGCAGACAGTAAATAGTCTTTCTTTGCCTTGCCACTGTCTACACCGCGAATACCCACCTTTGTGTACACACACTGACACCACCTGTCTTAATGACATAAACGACGAAAACTTACTTATACTGTACTCAAGCAATGTGCACTAAAAAAGTTTTTATGTGCTGCAGATAAATGGCATGTTAGCATCTTCTTAAGTATTTTTAAAAGTTCTTCCATTAAAAAAAAAGGCTTGATTTACTGGCATTAAATAAAGAAAAGATCTAGAGAAGCATCTATATCTCCTTCCATCCATCCATCATTAGATGTAATTTAATACTTAATGACATTTGTGATCATCATGCCATGCTTGTAATTGAAAATGAATAATTGAAATTCCAATTACTACAGGGGTCAACATAAGGGGAATTCATATAGTAACTTACTAGGCAATAGCCTAAATTTGCAGTCATGTTAGAACTACAAACAATGTGTCTCGTTTTTTAATTATTTATTGAGAAATGTCGACTTAATTTCTCTTAGCTCTTCCTGCAAACAGGGCATTGTTCTGTAAGAAAGACAGAAAATCTAGACATCCTCACACCCATGCAGCATCTAGCTGGACAGTCCTGGATCAGCACTTTTGTAGTACTCTCCATTATACCCATTCTTACCAGAACTGAAGATACCACCAGCAAACCAAATGCACTCAAATACTGGCCTTGTATCTTTAAGTATGGGGCAAATAGTAAGAAAACTGGACCAAGAATAGACGCTTCCAATGGAGCTTGCCCTAAATAATCGATTCTGGGCTTCAAAAAACATCCAGTGGCAAATCATCAATATAACAAAAGAGACGCATTTTCAGCCCATTAGCTGCTTGCTGTACAAGGAACTTTTCTGGCTTTCTCAGAAATTTGATCTCCTAATGACTGCAGAAAGGGCATCAGGACAAAAAATAATTACGGTCTGTCAGACAGTCTGGCATTCAACCCTCCACATGGTCCAGCAGACGGTGTCAAAGTTTTGACCTCGAGGGGTTTTAAAGCACACTGTCAGAAAATACTCATCTAAATGGTCTACAGAGCATCCTACAGCTGATCAATGTCTTAAGTGAGCAATACTTAGCAGCTGGAATGTGTTTGATTAGTACATCTAACCCTTGATTGATTGGTATTCTAAATAATTAATTGCCTTGTTCGTGGGGGAACAAAATAAAACTTTAATAAGTGACAAGGATCTTAGTGTCTCTGTAGCAGGCTACAAGGATGTCAACTCTGCTTTTCACAGGTTGGCTTAAAATTCAGTTATCCAAAGCACCTCCATTCCCATGCAGAACTGCAGAATTCCAATACTTTCCTAGCATAAGACTTAAAAACCATGTTTGAGTCAGTGGCCATTTCCCTCAAAATGATTTTTTTTGAAGGAATTTTACATATTACTTTCACTTCTCTTTTAATCCAGCTGATCATTTTAGAAAGGTACAATGTTTTCAGACTCTCACTCCATAACTATGTCTTTGAAAAGAATTATGAATATAACATATACTCATATCGGTGTTTTGAATAGGCGATCATCTCACTTTAGACATCTGAGTCTGAACTAGTCTCCGTTAACTTTCTTCATGGTCTGGGCAGGTAGGTAGCTCCATAAGGCAACTATTTCATCTGTCTTGGATGCCTTCCTTTGGATGCCTGGGTTTGTGACTCCCATTCAGGGTGTGAGGCTTTATGTGCCCAAGTTAATCCTATGGAGCCATAGTTGAAGAAACTGAGAGTGATCCGGACACCTCACAGCAGATCCAGGCTTTATTTGTGCATAATTCATCATGTGCACTATGGCTTTTCCCCAATCCGCACAGTTCTCCGGTCACACAGTTCCTCTTAGACAAAGTCCGGGTCACTCTCCAGGGCTGCTCCATCAGTTCCAAGGCGCCGAGGGGCCGGCCGCTCCACCAGCGCCCTCCAGTCCTGGCGTTTAAAGACAATTAGGCATTGCATGGAATTTGCCCTGAGGTGCTTCTCACTGAAACACACATAACTCACTCTCCAAAAGGGTGGTCGTCTGTCTCTTTCTCTCTCCCAGTTCCTGAGAAAGCCACTAGTGATAAATCACATTCCCCAAGCCTAGGGGAATGCAGCAACCTCCATTCCTAGTGTGACTAGAAGCATCACCCAGACGCTTTCCCTTCTGCCCTCTCCAAAGAGCTTGTCCTTCACATGGCTCACGCAAATGGATTTTAGTTTGGATGAAGAGGAGTAGGTCTTTAAAAAGTCAGTGTATATCTCTTGTCTGTGGGGAAAACAATGCCACAACAGAAGACAATTTTTTCCCCTGGGTTCTTTTATAATGTTATTTTTTTTGCCCTTAAGTTAATTTCTGTAAATGGGCAAAGAGAGACAAATTTCATCTTCTGGCCAGTGGCGGATGCAGGATATCTCCCCCCATGCTGAGCCAGCCCTTCCACTGTAAGTCCATGGCATGGAATAAGATGTTCTGCTATATTGCAAGCTCAGCTTTGAAATCCTTTTGTGTATATATGTAAATGTGCTAAAATGATCCTCATGTTGTTTGAGTCTCTGCTTTCCTGGTCAGCACTGCCACGTTGCCGAGCAGGTCACAATGTTGTTATTAGCATTAGATTTATAAGGATCTTCATCATTGACTTCCAGTGGGTGAAGTGTCCTTGGAGAGGCCTTTTAAACAAACCCGATTCCAGCTCGTGGAATCAGACCATCGCTATGTCTCTCACCAACCCAAGAATGTGTGTTTACACAAGAGGAGGCCACAGGTCAGAGACAGAGAGCAGAAGCACAGACAGTGCAAATCAATATTTTTTAGATAGTTTACTGTTAAATAAACTGTAAGACCAGGTCCAGCTGGCTTGAGTCAGCTTCACCACACTTGGTATCAAAGCAACAACAACAATCCCTTACTCATATTGGAGTTATGGGTCTGAGCACTGTTATCGTGACATACTTCTGGCTGGTAAACCTCACAGCTTCATAGAGTGATCAGTTACTAATTCAGAGTGTGGAAGAAAGATTCAGCTTCTTTGCTTACAAATAAAGTGAATTAATTCATAATCAGGATGAGACCAATGTTTTTAAGTTCTTAGACCGATTGAGTAATCCTCGAGTTTGAGTTGTCAGGTCGCAAAATCAGGGGGGTCTCTATCCTGTTCAAGAATTGCAGGTCGTAGATCTACTGACTCTTGAGCCAGGGTCCTGTCCCTCAGGTGACAACAGAGTACCAGGACTCCTATGCACAAGAAGGACCAAAATGCAGAAAAATGGGGAGAAGGGAAACAGAAACTGAGGGCATTCTGTTACTCAACAACTTTAGGAAGCCATTCCTACGTTACTAAAGGCTAGCTGTAATGGCATGGTGCTGTGGAAAAAAGAAAGAAGAAAAAAAAAAGAATAAAATCCGGCTGTAGGAAATATTACACTGAGTAACGTTCCTGTCTGGCTTGGCAGCAGTAGCGTTAGGGTTGTTCACCTGTCTTCTTGTGAGTCACATCCAACATTTGGACATGCATTTCCATGTGTATCCAGCGCAGCCTGAGGTAGGCAATAACAAGAGCCCAGCTTTTGACATGTGTTGATACGCACAGCTCTGTTGCCTAGCACAGATGCTGCTTTGCACGTATTTCTCCATGCTGGATTTGTAAGTCAACAGGGCCCCTGGCTCAGCTGCACTCGCTTGGGAGCTCCCCACTCCAGGCACTGCATTCTGCCAATAGTCAGCACAGCTTTCATGAATACATTAAATACCTATAGATCATCTACCTTCTGGGAGGATTAGCATAAGCCTTGCCTGATAACATAGCCAAAGAATTACAAAAATTCAATTTTTTTAACCAGTGAAGCTTACAAAAAAACCTTTTTTTTTGTTAACCTCTCAGCTATCCTGTCTTCTTCCTCCCTTCTCAGCATTCACATATTGTTCTGTAAAGTTTAATCTTTCACTTACTTCCTTATTCCTTGAAATATTGAGGATTGATTTTGCTTACTAGGACATAGAAACTAAAAAAATTAGGTTAACTGAAGGCTAAGTAGTACATTTAATTCTTCTCTCCTTTTCCCTTGAAATCCCAAACATTTTTTTTTTAATATTCCTTTAAATCATTGTGCTGAATGTTGATTCAGGAGCTATATTAAATATCACTCCAGTGAGAATTTGTTTAAATCGTCTCACTTCAGAAAAAAGTCTGCGCTGGATGTACGTCTAATAGTTGTCTTTTTAATTATTACTATTAGGATAAAATATTTATGCTATGCTAGTGTAGAAAATTCCAAGTGGGAATTATGGTTATTACTCTTTTCACTATCCTGCAGCAAACATTCTCCGTATCCATGCATAGATAAGATGTAGTTCTACACCTCTTGACTGACTTTATATAATCAAATTTATTCCACAAGTGTCAGGTTATTCAATTCTGCTCTCGCATTACTCCTACCTTTGCTTTGTCATTGTCTGCAATACCTTTCCATTTCCCATCTTTCTGTATTTCCAGGGGCAACATTCCAATTCAAACTACCTGGTTTTAGTGGTTACTCCAGCCAACCTAAGTTTAGAGATGTGTTTCAGCTCAGATTTAAAACACAACAGAAATTTATTTTGCTATATCGAAAACTTAGAAGATAGCAAACACTAACATTAATGTTGGAATTTACCTCACTAATACATATTTTGGGCACTAGATTTTGCCACCAGCTGATAAAATTTTGCAAGACTCCAATTTCACTTTTTTAGGGTCACCAGCTGAATAAGAATCAAAAAGAGCAACAGTGGTTTTGGTTGACATGAATGAGCTTTCTAGCTGTCCCTGTTTTCACTTATAAAGGGACTGCAAAACTGAAAAAGAAAAAAAATACAGGAGTGGGATCAACTGAAACATTTTACTTGGACTGTAATATCGTGCTTTCCTATGTGGAGTTTGGAGCTTTCCTTCGTATGCATTTTTATCTCTTTGGGTCAACATGCTTAAAACAACAGTTTCTAACAACCGAAATCACTCACGTTAGTCTTTTCCTAATTTTAATTTTTTCCTTTTTTGGGGAAGAGAGTCGCTGAAATATATGGGTGTCACAGTGCATTATCTGGTAAATAAACCACTCTGACATATTTCGTCCAGCTCTACTTATAAGGCAATTTTACCATAGGCTCTGTACATATCATCAGCATTAGCAAGAAATTAAGACTCAGGCAGACATAGTACAAATTCATTCTATCTACCTTCTTGGATGATTTTATGTTTAGAAAGTATTTTCCTTACATTTCCTCCTCAACAGTAATTTCCAATCTTCATTCTCTTGTGACTCCCTTAGAAATTCTTCACTGGGGCAAGGACTTGTGTGCAGTGTCTAAAAGACCACGAAAATGGACTTTTTGTTTTGCTTTGGTAACTTTCAAATTAATGCCCAGAATGAATGACAAAGTCACAGCAGATTTCAGACTGCACATAAAAGACACGAGCTTGCTCTTGGTGGAGAAAAAGCAAAGATTTTCACAATTCAGTCCATGCAAGAGTTGGGACATCACTTCTTCCAATGACTAAGGGGCACTATTTTGAAATACAGCCTAGCCTTGGGCACGTGATTTGGGTATCTCTGCTTGAGTAGGATGAGCCTTACTGTAAAGCTGCTCAAGCAACACGATTTAGCAGCCTAGGGCACCACAAGCCCTCCTCTCGTTCACCCAAGATGCAATCTATTTTTGCTGGTGCTATAAACACCTTCTTAAAGTGTGAGAAAAAATCAAACAGATCGGAATGGATTCTTAGGATGCCAAAAAATAGAGAAAAAGAGACATTGGAGAATGTCAGTAATAAGAATTACATTACTCAGGCTCTGACTGCATCCATGGCTCTTCAGTTCATCTCAGGCTGACATTCAAAAGCTGACAAGCCCTTCTCAAGTTGGGTGCTAAAACCTTTCAAACCTCCCTTCCTGCTCTTTCAAGATGCAGACAGTGATGCATCAACCTGTTCACTACTGTTTTATGAAGTATCATATTGACCTCAACTTTCACAAAAAGAAATGGAAGATCTAGGTTCAAAACAGGATTCTGCCAGCAGAGAAGATAAGGGATTGCTGCTAACATAGAAGTTAATCTCTTCCCCTCATTCCAGAACCATTTCAAAGTCCATGTGGAGGGGGATGATCGCTTTCATTTCTGTTGAAGAAGTTTTTCACCTTTGTGGACAAGAAGGCAAGACTGCTAAGGTAAATGAAGGATGGTGGTTGTGATGTTGTAATCTCTTATTTAAACCACCTTTCTGCAGACCTGATTTCTCCTTCAAGGAACTGCGTCTTTTTGGCACAGTGGAATGATCCCAACACAAGTGGTGTAGGGAGATCCCCTGCAGGCAGGGAGAACACATGAAACTTTAGTCATCTACCCTGAGGCCCCTTTTCTAATCACTAGAGCAAAAGCAGATATACCTAGGGAACACAGTATATGTTTTTATTATATACGTCTCTCTTAAAATTCACGTGTGCACCCTGGCAGGTCCTATATCTGTCAACTGCCTGAAAAGGTAGTCCGTGGTGAATGCCTCAGCTGTGGACATTTACATTTGATCAGATGCATCTAATCCAGACTATTTTTCCATGTACATTGTCATCTCCTTTTCAAAGGAGAACTTGGATTTCATTAAGAAACCTCCTTTCACACTATCTCAGAAATAAACTTTATAAAATCCGGGATGAAAGAGAAAGAAAAAAAGCAAAACCCCAAAACAAATGAAAACCTCCTGCTTTCAGACATTCATGTCCCAGAATAGACCCTGAAATCTTACCATGACTATTTGGGCAGCCAGAGGGTGAAACAGACTATAAACAAAACTGAAACAGATTTTATTGATTTCTCCCCATGCAGGCTAAGCCGCATGCAAAATCCAAATCCAACCAAGAATATCAATAACTAACGACAAGTCAAGTGCATTTTCAAATGACTTCCCTCTCCATGGTTTAAGGCAATCTTGCAATAAGACAGGTTAAGGAAGATATTTATAAATTATGGTTTGAAGTGGATTATGTCCCTCTCAGGATTCATTTCAGTGTTTTTACACTGATGACTTCAAAGGAGTAGAGAAAGTTATAGTATCCCAAAGCTAGTCAGGTACATTTCTCCATTGCCTGCAGAACATAAAAGTAAAAATCAAAGTGTTTTCTCTTCACCGAAAGAGCTACCCCAGGGCTCTTGTTCTTGCTATGGAGCTAAATTCCTTGTCTCTCAGCCCTGTGTATGGGTTTCCAGCTTACCGAGCTGCCACAGAGTTTTGTTACCCATCACCCTGAGCCTACAACCCCAACAGAGCAAGATCACAAATGTGGTTTAACCCAGAATTTTTGGCTGCAGTTAGGCGCAGACCAAGATGATATACACAGACACTTAACTCAGCACATAGGGTACAATTCACCTCTCATAAAACTCAAGATACCCATAATGGCAACATCCTCATGTGAGCTACCCACCCTCAATTCCTTTTATTGGAGAGAAACTACTGGCTACTGCTAGACGAGATGAATCCGCGCCTCGGATCGCCTCTTAGGATACAGGCTAATACAACTCATGGGTTGCTGCAACATGACTATCTCGTGCTGCTAATACCTTCTGTCCATGCAAGAAGGTGGTTATACTGCAGCATGACTTCTCTCATGTGAACCGGCTTGCTGAAGAATGGTTAACTCCAAACAACTCAAGTTTGGGCTCTAATGAAGACACAACCTGTATCTCCTGCAACTGAACCACGATCTTTCCCACTGCCTCTAGAAAGCCTCTAATGTATTTTATTACATTCCAAGAGTCGGTATACAGTTCCAGCTGAATTGCTTATTTATCTTGCATTTTAAAATCTCTGACATTTTTTTCATACAAATAAATATCATAAGGGAAGAACAATTCAATTTATATTCAGCGGGGTTCTAAAGTCACTGCAATTGAATGATAATTTGCCATGAAGCACAAATGTCAGTCCTCATGTTTGCCTCTTGACCTGAAAGGATACGGCTAGCGAAAACGTCTAGCAGATAATTACTACTAGGTTAACCCTGAAGGCTTGGCTATTATGCACAGGTCAATCTCTCTAAGATAATTCCTAGGATAATGTTACTGAGGAACACATTCCCCTGCATAATGCAACACCTGCCTCTGTTGTGAGGACCCAGGATGGGCAGTTGAGCTTTGCCTCTGCTTCGGTCTCTTTATCAAGCTTTCTTGTAAGGCAGAGGGTGAAAACAGCTAAAGAGGAGAATAAGGGAAATATCACCTTGCAATAGAGAACCTTAGAGATTTAATTTTCATTTTTTATCAGAGCTAAGACGTTTCACAAAATTTTTACAGATGGGGGACTCACAAATTCTCATGTTCCTCAACAGGATCCAGTGTGGTGTTGCTATTGCAAAAGCCATGAGAAATGGTTTGAGTGGAAAAAAAAAAGTGCCCTAAACAAAACGCACTAATAAATGCCTTCCTAGAACAGATCATCCTTTTGTGTGCATAAGAATATGCACGTCTTTCACCATTAAAACAAATGTCCCTGTTTTAGTGCATTTGCATCACTGAAAACTGGTATGTGGGTTTACTTGTTTCTCATTGTATCCCATCAGTTCAAATGCCAAAAAAATGTATTTTTTAATATAAATTCTATTGCAGATGAAAAAGAGGAAAAAAATAAAGCTATTGAAACATCTAAGAGGATCACTTAGCATCATTCCTGGTGCTTCATTCCCCTCTGGATCATAGAAATCTGGGATCAGGGAAGATCTCAAGGGGTCGCACAGTCCATCCCATTGCCCCAAGGCAGGCTTAGCTGCAGGGAGGTCGGGCTTGACAGATGTTAGTTTAACTGGTTCTCAGACACATCTAATGATGGAAACCCCACAGCCGCTGCATTCGGTTTGTGCCTGGTATCTACCAGCCTCCATGCTGGAAACCTTCCCTTCCGCACGTTACAATCCAAACACTTCTGTTGCAGGACAGAGCACTATCCGGAAAATGTATGATGGGCAAAAAAAAAGTAATATCCTAGGGAGAAAACGGAGTAAAAAATAAAAGCACCTACCAGAGTTTCATAGGTTGTTTAGGATTTTACAGCTCTGAAAGTAGCACTGGAAGATGGAGGTTAGTGGGCAAAGTGCCCAGTAAGAATAATAATTAGTAATAATTACACATTTGGTCAAAGGTGACTGGTGTAGTGAGGTTGAATGGTTACTCTGGACAGCAGCACAGAGAAGGGAATGTGTAAAGGTATGTAAGGGTCTTAATTAACACCACTTATATTGCTATTAATAATGTATGATTAACTATTTAAATATTAATACCTTTTATTACTTTCTCTTATTTTACCATATTGCACAAAAGGAAAAAGGATGATCTCTGCTTATACTATATTGCATATAAAAGTTACTGATAGATTTTCAGTCTTATATTGGAAGATACGTAGACCCTGATTTTCTGATTCAAATGTTTATAAATAATCTCTTTAATTTCATTTGTGTTAAATTATGCCTTTCAGCAGCATAGCTAATAGCACTGGAAATATTATGCTAACTTACTACTCGAATTAGTAACTTTCAAATATTGATTTTTTTTTGTTTTACCTCTTATTTTTCCTAGAAAATCTAGATAAATAGCCTAGTTTGTACTAGAGTAGTAACTAGTGTGGAACAATTCCAAAAGATACTGGTTTAAATTGGAAGCAGTTGGGAAAAGGGGAAATCAGTTATCAGTCTCAAGTTGCTACTACTGTAACTGAAAACAACTTTACAAGTATATTTGGATAATTCATATTACTTTGCCAACACTTTGAAGTTACACTTTCCCCCCTCATTTCTTAAGTCAGCAAGAAATGGTTATTAAAGGCATCTCTTAAAAAAAAAATAATACTAAGTGAAACTGTCAAGATGTGGCTTTGAAATCTTTGAAAAGACGCCTGTAATGTATAATGTGCCATAAGCACGTCTATTAAATCATGGCTCTTGTGGTTCTAACACAGAAATACCAGAAAAAAATTCCTTTCACAGAGGATCAGTAGCGAGACAATAATGGGAAACACTTGGGCAGAAGGTAAAAGTTGGCTCAAGCAAGCTCCTTCCCATGTGCTTGTTATCAGCAGTTCTAGGAACAAGGCAGGTGACCCATAAATTCTTTATTTTTTTTTTAAATGACAGACTTTTGTTTGCGACTGTGTCATGACGAAGGGTCTCTTTAACTCTGTAGAGACATTGTCCAGCGGTTCAAAATTAAAGAGTGGCTGTTAGGAAAGAAAAGAAGGAAGCTGGGAGAAACTGAAATGTTTTTGCCATATTAGAAAAAGAAAGAAGGAAAGGAAAAAAAAAGTGTTTAAAAGGAGGGTCCCCAGAGTTTTCAAGCCGTTGTGCTGGAAAATGAAAAGCAGACCGAAATCAACAGGGGAGTTGACCAAGTCACTTCCCCTGTCCCAGCTAAATGAAATGCAAAGGAAAATAAAAAGCACCACTTGAAAGACAGTCAGGAGAAAAGCTTATTAGGGGGTACAAGATGTTCAAGAGGATGGATGAGACACTAAAACACACACTATTTAGTATGGGAAGACACAAGCCATGGATTGAAAAGTACAGCAAAACAAACTTATACCAGAAAAAAAAAGGCAGGAATATTTAACTGTGAATGCACTTAACCACTTAAGCATTCTAGTGATAGGGGTGGTGGGATCTTTATCTCCACATGCCCTCAGCACACCTCTGGGAGATAAGATTTATCTGCACAGAAGTTGTTGGGCTCCAACTGGAAATGAATGGAATTCCATCACCCCTATTAAATGGGAGGTCGAGGTGGAAAAGCTAATGCTTTCTCTGACCTCAAAAATCTCTGAAATTATGAAACGATTAGAAGAGGTTGCTGAGATAATTGCTTGGGTCTTCTGGTATTTGTTTCTTTTTGGTATAGGCTTGTTAATGCCTCATTTATGACTTACTGAATAGGGTATAGATATAATAATTAGCATTTAGTTATTTTCCAAGACATAGCTTTTGTACAAAGAAGATGTTAAAACCATTCTCTGCTCTGCATCTTCTAAATATTTGTCATCAGAACATCACTGAATTACTAAATGAATTAAATATTTGTTAATTAACTACAATAAAGAATAGAAACTTTGGTAACTATAAGTGAATTAAAAAAAATGATTTCTTATTAATATGAAAGATTGGCACTGTTCCCTGGGCTAAAGTTTAATTTTACTTGCCTCTTAAAAAAATTTTCTTCCCTGCAATCCATGCAGCAAATTTCTTGGTACCTGTTGTGTCACCAAGGGTTCCAAAGTAGCTGGAAAAGTGGCAGAGATGTCTAGTGTAGCCCAAATAGGAGAATGCAATGATTTGAAATTATCTGAGGGTCAGTCTCTACGATAAATGTTTCACAACAGCAGCAAAGGGAATACTGAACTAATGCAATCCTTAGAAAATCTAAGAAAGCCAGCACAGGCTCCATATGAGATTATATTCGCAGATGGTCTACTGGGCAAATCTAGCTGTATACAAGTTTTTGAATTGAAGTTAACTATGAGACCAGTCTATAAAGTTAAGACTTTAAGCTAGAATTGGAGCCTGCTCAGTTACAGGGTTTTAATCCATCTGATTAGACGGAGCAGACCAAAACACATAGGTTTTCTTGTCCAGGCCAGTTCACCTTTGAGGCTGATGTCTCCTGTGGTCTCAATGAGAAATGAGAGGAAACTCCACTTTTGCCTTGCACTTGACATTTAGAGGAGTCAAAGGGCTTGAGTAATTATTAATTATTGGCAAAGGAATTTAATTCATTCTTGTACAGACCTCATCCCCAGTGAACTGTATTGGGAGCAATTTTAAGGACTGAAATGTCACAGTTAGCTTATCCCTCAGTAAGACAACTTCCCACGTTTTTCCAGGGAAATGAGATTCAGAAAAGTGCGGACAGGGTGCACTGGACTTGATGGGTGAATAATTGACCATGCTTAGGTAGGACGATTTCAGGACATTTTTAAAGCTTGCTTCTGTATTGAGGGGGAGTGGAGAGCGGGGGAATTGATTTGTTGGTATGAAATGAAAGCATGATGAGACCAAGTAAACTGACAGCTTTGTTATACTCCACGACAAAGCAGTGCCTGACTTGTCAATATTTTCTTTTCAAGTTGGCACATTGCACACTTTAGCGATGGCCCAAGCATATTTTCTGTCTCTAAAGCTACTGAACTGGTTCCCCACCTTTTGCAAGGGAGGGGTGTGGGCAGCCACAGGGCAAAGATGTTGGGTCCAAAGAACAGGGAATACTCAAGGGAAAAGGTTGACCACTTAAGCTGCTGGGTTTACAGCAGGAGTAACCAAAGAGGTCCAGTTGCGCTGAGAGTGAAGGTAGCTGATGGATAACTCGGTTTGGTCCTGGTCTGTGCATTTATTAACTGAAAAGTAGATGCAGAACGTGGGAAGAAATTCAGTTGCTTCCTTCTGCTCCTGCATTCAGGCTTTCATGGTACCTGGCACCTCCTTATGCTCTCCCTCATTTCAATGCCGTTGTTGTGCTCCTTGCCCTGTTTCCATCTCTCTGAGTTGCTTTCTACCTTCTCTCTTGCTGTTTTTCTGTGCTGCCCCTGCCCCTTATTTTGCTCCTTCTTGCTCAGACCTATTTTTCCTTTTTCCTTTCATAACTCCAAGTCTCTCAAGCCTCCCTCCCCAAATTTCTGGAGGCCCTGTGCTGGAAGTGCTGGGAGTCTTTCACCTTTCTCCTTGCCCTCAGCAATATTAGCATATGAATCTTGATGAAATAAAAACAAACAAACCTTATGATAGACCATAACACGCCATGACTCGATGTAATTAATTGCTAATTCAGATTTGAAATGGTTTCCAACTAACACAGTCCCAAGGCCACTTTGTCCTTTAGACACAGTTCATGTAGTGTTCTCCTTAGCAACAACAGGAAAGGCACGCGGCTCTGGTACTTCTACCCATTTTCTTAAACTGATACAGCACCCAGTTTTCAATTAACTCTTTCAATTTAATTTTAATTCAATTTAAAATGTCAGAGAGGCTGACGGCCAGGAAGCAGTAACCTCAGTCACACCTGGCACTTGTTCTGCTCAAACCATGAAGGAACAGTCTCCTGTTGAAGGAGCCTCCCAGCCAAATGCCTGCCTGGACTTTGACATCAGACTTTACATTGCTGTAAAACGCATGTGAGCTTTATGCGTGAGGAACCCATTCTTCAGCCTGGCTCACTGTACTTCAACACTGCAGCAAACACAGCACTCCATCTATCACTACACGGATCCTGAGAAACGACACCTGCTCAATATCAGTGTTCAATCTCCCGAGTTAAAAACATATTCAGGGAGTTATTATTATTTTATAAATATGGCTTATTAATCTGGCCAGCTGTAATGTTTGAATTTAAAATGAATCCCTCTGTTTCACATGAGTATTGACAGAAAATGCCATTGCGCAGGCTGGTAAGAAAATTGTTTTCTTGCACGTAATAATTATTCTGCTGGAGGAGGTGTTTGGCAATTCTTTGGACTGTCTTGACTGCTGAAGGAGATGCCCACACTTCCACAGCAGCCTGTTGGATTTACTTAGACAGCATCTTTATGCACACCTACTTAAAGAGCTTACCACTGATTTTACATATAAAACCAGGGTGGAATATGAGGTGTTTCTGATGAGGTGGAATATGAGGTGTCTCTGATGATTGCACCATGCACACAGTTTTTGTTTTGTTTTGTTCTTTAGCAGAAGGAGAACTTGAAGTATCCAGAGATCATATATCTGGTTGTTTGTTTGAAGCACTGCAGAGAATATACATATTAATTGTCTTGTGACTCCAGAGTCTGCAGAATCTTGCATATGTTTCAGCAACATCTTAATAATAAGGCACATATGATTCTGAAGTGTCCTCACAAAACACTCCAGGATCTTTTTTCATGCCCTTTTGGGATCTTTTCTCTTGCTTTTGATTCTTACATGTATTAATGTAGATTTTGCTAGATTTGGCCTTTTTTTTTATCAACCAAGAAACTCAAAGATTGAAAAAGAGCAGTTCCACAACATCCTAGTGAGGACACCAATCTGGCATTTTGGGATTTGTTTGTATCCCTCCAGATAGATGCCAAATGAAAAAAAAAAAAAAGCAATAATAACAAAGGTTTGATTGACAAGTGCTATCAAACCAGAGTTCCTTAGATAATTTTTTGAAAGGGACATTGGATTTCATTAAATTCTGTTTCAAAAGCCATCTGCATTGAAGAGAATGGAATGAAAGAAGAATTAACTGTTTCTGTCCTGCAGATCACGTACCCAAATTAAGAGTTCACCTTCTTGTGGCAAGCAGCCTCTCTCTCTCTTGCCCTATCTGCAGTAGGAAGATAAGAGGCAAGTGGAAAGGTCTTGCATCCTTATTACAGGAAAAGAATAAAAGCATTTGTACAGGGATGGATGCATTTTTAGGGACCAGCTTAAAATACATAATTGCTTTATCTGCTGATACAATGAGGATTGTGCTATCTAGGCTACACAGGTGGGGGAATAAAAAAGAAAAGTGCTCAAAAAACTACTTAAAAATCTTTATATTTTGCAAGCTGCACAGTGAGCCTTCTCACAGTGAAAAATTTCTTAACCATTTCTAATGACATGACACTTTAAATCACTCTAGCACCTGGAGGCCAACAAAGTGCAGCAAAAGTTGACATCTCTAAGACTATGGCTCAGATATACCTCTGCTGTAATCACTCTTCACCTCAAGTCTGTGCGAAATAGTCTCTATCTTTAACTCAAGCGTGGTCATCTAGGGCTCAAGCAGCAAGCATGTATTTGGAGGGGACAAGCCATCAAAATGACACAGATAGAGGTACAAAGAGGACTTGCCTGTGTGAAAACCTTCTCAGAAAAGTGGTCAAGAGAAGGCCTATTTGACCACCTTGATCCAATTCCAGTAAAGCTTAAGGAGAAATTACAAGATAGGAACCTGTTGGAGTGGAGGTACAGGATCGTGAATTAACTGTTCTGTCTGAATGAGCAGAGTTACCTGCAAAGAAGATATAGCCCTAAGGCCTCCCCCTCAAAAGTACATATAGATATCATGAACACCAGCTTCAACAGAATTACACTAAAAGAGAATGGATAGGAAAGGATTGAAAGTCTCCTGTTGAGGACCTCATGCCACTTCTTTGGCATGAAACATCTAGTTTGGAATAGTCTGAGTTACAATGGGAATGGCAGCAAATTCAACTGAACTCTACAACTGTTTCCAAGAGCTGATTGAGAATGTGGAATTGTCATTTCCTTGGAAAGGCAGACAACCAGACACAGCTTTGCCCTGGTAAAATGTCTGCAGTTCTAGAGATGGTTTAGGAGGATGACGAAGGTGGCATTCACACATTTTTTTCACATTTTATTCTTTGGTGCTCTCCTTTCCTCATCACTTTCCCTTACTTCTGACTCCTATTATTGTAGTTCTTACAAAAATCAATAGTTGATCACCCTCAGGTTGAAAAAGTTGAAAAGGTCTGTTTGGCCTTTTTTTTTAAACCCTCTTCTGCTCTACTATTCAAACATTCAAAGATTGACAATGACCAGGAGCTTCAAACCTCATGTTATCAAAACTGCAACCTTGTTAATTCATTATAACATTCCATTTCTAAAGACAGTTTATTTTGTAGGAGAACACTATGGCTTGGTCTACATAATGTAGTAACCCTGCCAGCTTTATATCTGAGGAAAAGAATTACTGTGCCCATCAGCAAATATGTTTTTTTCTTGTCCCACCTGTAAAAACAGCATCAGCTTTATTTGCCACTTTTGTGGCATCCTATGTCTTCCCCAAGTCCTTCTGATAAATTATTGCTCAGCACTGTCAACCACGCAGTATAGAAATGATCCATGGCTAATGAAACAAGAAGCGTACTTTAATATTTTCAGCTAAGGACAAGGTGCTGGAAATCAATGTATATAGCAGTGGCTACAAAGGTCTGAGTATATCACGTTTTCCCATCCCGGTCCCACTCTATGGAAACAATGTATCATAAAGAAAAAATAATTACTAATAAAAGCATGCAACTGGTAGCTGCTATTTTTCACCTGTTTATCTCATTGTGCTTTACAGAGATTCGTCAGCCTCATTAATTTTGTTGTGTAAGTGAGCGAGACAGAGCAAAATGATTTTTCCAAGCCCTCCCTTGTAAATCTGAAGTAGATTTAAGATTACCAAATCCCTTCCGTGCGGTCCCTGCACTAGCCCACACGACCTTCCTTAATTCAGCTGCAGAACAGAGTCCGCAGCTGAGATGTTGTGCTTGCAGAATAAATCATCTGGGATGCAGCGTGTACAAGGGCACGGTCGGGTGACCACCTCCGATCATTCCCTCCATGCCCCTTTTTCATGACGATGGCTGTTGATCCTGACACACCGCAGTAAATAGCTTTATTTTTGCAGCGCATTAGCCTAGCAGCCTGGATGCCGTGAAATGCCACGTCTCAGGTGAGAAGATGGTAATTGACAATAGAAGAAAGAACAGCTGGATTCTTCTAGGAGGAACTAAGGAAAATATGCTAACGAGTGATCATCAGATCACTCCTTAATAGAGAGAGACAAGAATCTTCCTATGAACAAAGCTCAAATGGCCTTCAGGAAAATGCTCCTACCTAGACGTGATATGCTCACTGAAATTCAATAGTATCAAAGGCCCCATCAGCTTTAGACACATTACTAATAAAAATGACCCGTCACTGATGCTGTTTTTGCCTCTGTGAACTCTCCCTTTGCGTAAACCAAACAGATTTCACGTTTACAGAAGGTCTTTCAACCTCGAGGTGTTTGAGGACCCGGCACCAGCAAAACAACAGGCTTGATTCAGTGCGTGCCCTATAGGGGTTCCATGCATGTTTATTATGGAAGCTCAATGTGCCCAATATGCAACCAAAGATTATTTTTCTTCCAAAGGCCAGGCTTGCATGGAATTCTGTTAATTAAAAGGCACTGAACAAATGTCAGCTATTACCCTGGTACTACATAGCACCCTTTGTCCTTCACATAGTGATTTTAAAGCGTTTTGCAGACATCATCTGATAGAATATTAAGATATTATTATTGAGTCTTTATGTCTGCTGTTGTTCCAGGAGCATTGACCTTGGTTCTCCAGAACAGAGGTTTGTCTACCAGGCCAATCATGATGATATCTGAGAACCCCTGCTGGAGCAGGGGGTTGGACTAGATGATCTCTAGAGGTCCCTTCCAACCTCAACCATTCTGTGACTCTCTGTGACTCTGTGACCTCAGAGGAGACCCTCACATGGCAACGTCTCTGCAGGAACTCAGAACCGGACAGACTTACTGATAAGATCCATTTATTATCCTTGTGCATTTCTCCAAGGTTATAAACCAATTCCATTTTTTTGCATTTGAATCCCATCCTGGCATCGTATGGAGAGACTCATGGTCCGATAACCCAAATGTCCCCAAGTTCTTGGATTTGGTGTGATCTGCTATTAGATTTGCAACCACAGAGAACCAGGACGAATGGATGCCCCATTCGCTCTCTTCCAGCAGATACGTCGTGCTGATTAATCTCTTTAAACTACTGAATTGCTATGGGAATAGCTCTTCGTTTATGCCCTTCACTTTCATTTGCTAGTGCAATGTATTAACAGGCTATGTTTTAGCCATGGACAACCAGTTATTAGCACACCTTCCCATAAATATTATTTTTCCTTGACTGGATATGTGTTATAGTCACATCTATAAATATCCCCGCACTCAGCAGGGTATATACAATGCATCTGGCAGGGAATGGTTACCCCCAGCACAAAAACATTTTTAATATAGCCTTGGCTTATTTCCATAGCTGTCAGAAAGTCTAGGTTAGGTTGATAAGCTTCCTAAAAGGGAAAAATACAAATTGTGGCAATTGAGTTTTGTCCCTCTTGTTGCTAGTCCTGATACTTATGAGGGCTTTATCTTCCCAGGATTGAGACATCTTAAGAGCTGCTAATTGACTTATGATGCAAAAGATCACGTTTGGACTTATTTCATGATATTGACATTATTTATCCACCAACCTCTCCTGAATCAGTCAGATGGAGTGGGACAATATTTAAAACACATTTATATTAGTAAAGATAATAAAAATATATCAAAAATCTACCTATCTCTGCAACAATGTGTGTTTTCAAATCTACAAGAATCGAGGCTAGTGTCATTACTATATAAACACCATAAGCTAAACTACATAATTGCAGCCCAGACCGAAGGAAGAATACAAACATATGCTTACTGTTTGGAACCAAGAGGCAATTAGCACATACTTGAAATGTATGTATTTGTAAGTCTTATTTGAAAAAAAAAAGATATTTTCCTGTTCTGGACATAAAACCAAAAATTGCATAAGTATCTTGGCCCAGGCAGGCTATTCTAGGTATTTTTTGTTGTTGACTTGTTTCTATTCTTTTAAGTATGGAGCTTCTGACTAAACTTAACTGTGCCCTTTTCTATAGTTTATTAAAGTCTTGCTATATGTAGCACTTTAAGAACATTTCAAATTTCTATTGATTTTTTTTTCTCCTCTTTGAAATACTTCACTATGTGCACTCATTTAGAAAAACGAGTACTCGGTGGCTGACAAGTTTTATTTGCTATTTGTTAAGCACAAATAAAGAGAAAATGCAATTCTACGAGGTGTCTTATGCAGAATCATTAGACGAGTCAGAAGTAGCGTGATATTGGTAAAATCAGTGGTGTTTGTGCTCATTCAGCAAATGCATCGGTTGAAGTCCAGATAAATTTGTCAATTTGGAAGTCAAAATACAGTCTCCACTTGTTAGGAAAAAAAACAAACTTGTAGTAGAAGGATGATAGAGTTAAGGCACCTATCAAAAGATTAGACTTTTTTGATAGGTGCTAAATGAATTGGACATCTTGGTGAGGCACAGAGATCAGAGGTTCTGTAGTCAAGAATAAATTAGGCTAAGCACCATATGAACTCCCATGAAATTATATGTGGTTTTCCTACACTTTAATTTCCACAGTAGCAAATAAACATGCCAATGTCATTCACTCAAAGCTTATGAAACTGGGAGCATTTCTGGTCTTGTTTCAATCACCTTTCTTAAATCTATTGCTAACCATATAGAAAATATATGCAGATTTTTAGAATTATAACTATTTATTAGACAAAAAAAAAGATAGTGGAAATCTATCTTCACTTTTTTTTTTCTCTTTTTATTCCATTAAACAAAAGCAAGGATGGAATAAAGAGTAC
The DNA here is from genome assembly GCA_013389825.1 of Crypturellus undulatus. Classification (NCBI taxonomy): domain Eukaryota; kingdom Metazoa; phylum Chordata; class Aves; order Tinamiformes; family Tinamidae; genus Crypturellus; species Crypturellus undulatus. The sequence continues at coordinate 56,523 of VWPW01023216.1, forward strand.
AAAAGCAATGTTGTACAATACCATAGGAAATCACAGGAAGTACCTAAACTTACCAACTCCATCTATGCATAAACGTACACTGAAAGCAAACGGTAAATATATGTCCAAAATCTGTAATGGATTAAGAATTTTTATTTGTTCTTTTTTTTTTTTTTTTTAGAAAAAAAATCTGAAAAATAGTATACTTACATATTTCAGATCCTCACTTCTCTAAGATAGAAAGCACTCAAGTCATGTGTCAGAATAACTCTGGCGGTCTCTTCGCAACTCCCTTTTTGTGTTCACCATCCACAAAAACCAGTGTGCCACTGCAGTGGTCCAGCCATCCTCACTACAGAAAAGGAGCCAGGTGTTGTGTGTCAGAAAAAACCGGTATGGATTTATTGAGGTTATCTGCACGGAGGCTATCCAGATATTCCTTATTCGGTAAAATCCTTACTGAGGCCAAAGGCCCCGAGAGATTCCCCTAATTGTGATCACTTAACCAGAAGCACCTACATTAGCAGCAAATTCTCTCAGGCTATTGTCTCAACAGGCAGAAACTGGTATCTAGCTCCAGGTCCACACTGGTATGCAGAAATGGATGTCCATTTCCATATCTACAACAGACCCAGATCAAAGTTACCCTCCCATTCTTTCATGACTAGAAGAAGAAAATCTGGGTAACCAGCTAAGAGTTAGGACGTGTTATAGTTCTTATCCCAGATGCTCCAAGATCAGTACACAGCCATCACCCATGCCTGACTGCATGGCCTAAATGTGGCCTCAAAGGCTGCTTAAGAAACAACTATACACGAAATTTGAGTTGCCTAAAGTTGAGTGGAATGAAACTGAATCTAAGATAACAAACAATCCATGCACGAGTAGAAAACACAGTTTCTATGGGACAAAATCAGTAATAAACGGTTGCTTTTATTTCCTCTCCTCCTTTCCAGCTTATTTACTTACTTTAAGATATTACTAACTCTGTAGTTTTTATAAACATATATTGACCTTGTTTAAAAAATGGAGGAGAAAGACTGCCTTGAGCCAGGCACCTGGCTAAGTCCGACAGCTTCAACATACCCAAACAAATGACTAAGTGCCACGATCCACGTCCTTTGGGCACTTTGCTATGTAATTTTGTAACTTCCTGAACATTTTATTAGCACTTCGGCATTTAGTGGGAAATTGAACACAACTCTCTCAATTTCATAGACGCTTGAACATATATATAATTTCACTGTGAGGCATGTTTGGGCAGTGTCACTCAGCTTAGTGACAGCCCTCACAGGTGTAATATGTTGCACAGTGGTGGAAGTGAACCACTATATGACCTTGTTAAGGGCCACCAGCTTCTGGTAAGTCACAGTGAACATGCCCTGCGGTGCTATCAAGAAAAAACTTGAAAAAAAAAAATGTGATTGCAGCTGTAAGACACAGCTCAGCTCAGCTGTGCCCTCAAAAAATGTCTAGTGCCATTGGAGATGCCCCAGTTACCCTGGCAGTCCTCCAGACATGGGTTTCCTGCAGCTCCTCTGTCTTCTCTACAAGTCTCATTGTCTGGATGTCTCAGATTGCTCTAGAAAGACTATAAAATGAAACCAACCGCTAAATAAATCACACTGGGCACTGAGTTCTGAATCCCACCACATTACCACCCCTCCTATATAATTCCCACACACCATCCCTTTCTATAAATACTGCTTCAGGGAGCGGGTTCCCTACCATGAGATCTACATTTCCACTTTGAATGCTGCTCATGTATATATGCATGAGTGTTGGATCAAGTCTCATATGTCTTTTAAATAATATTCTTGCTGTTTTTATTTTTTTTTATAAAAATTAAACCAACAGCAATTCCAAAAATCTGTTCTATTTCTATTGTTAGGAACTGCCGTAAATGGATTCCAGTAGAGATAATGGTGTAAATGTTGATCGTATTACAGTTTGGCCCACCTACTGGCACTTCAGGAAGCAGAAGTTTAAATATAAATCACCTATTTTTAACCGGGTTAATATGAGAACTGAAGGAGGAGATGTTTAGCTGGGGTGAATAGTAGCTTCGCTGCTGTAGGTAGCATTACGCTGATTTACGGCAGCCAGGGAACTGAAACAATATATTGTTTTTTCACCAGCAGCTCCCTTAATGTATTTAGAATTTCAACTCAGTAAGGAAAAGGGAAATGAGGAGGGAAAAAAAAGCAAAGGCTGAGACTTTTCAAAGGTATCTGGTGAGTTCTGACAAACTTCTATGGTTAAATGAGTAGAATGTGCACCTTTGCCCATTAGACTTCTTCAAATCCCAGGACTAAAATTTGCATGTTAATAACTATTCATTTTGTTTACAATGAACAGTATATTCCAGATGTAATTAAAACCAAGAAGATTGTTACTGGGTACCTCTTGATGATACAAAATTTATATTAAAAAAAATGCATGAGACATTAGATCAAAGTACTTTGATATACTCCAAGAAGTAATTTATGTTTTCTTCTTGAAGCTGCAGCTCCTGGAATACTGCGATTAAGTAAGATAATTATTAAAAATAAGAGCAGAACCGACAGATCTTGTTACTGGAAAGGAAATAGGAGCTCCATATTTGGAAGAAAAATAAGGAGAACAAAAATGTTGTAATATTTAAAACTCATGATTCTAAGTAGCTTAAGCTATCTTGAGTTATTGAATATTCCTGAGCTGGGTATTCATTTTGGGTGCCTCCTCCGTAATGCTTCATTTCTTGGGGTTTGTAACACTATATAAACAAAATTACAAAATCAAATAAGTGTAACCCAAGGGGAACCTTATTTTTTCTGCAGAAATTCAAGTAAAGGAGTCAAAGTTGTGTTTTCTTTTTAAATGACTTTTTCGATGTTTAGCCTAGGTGTTTAAAGACGCCATAATGAAACATAGCACAGAGCAGAGCACAGGAGGTCTAGGGCTATGGGCTTTGGGGAGATTAAGGGCTGCATAGCTGCTCGCTTTTTGTTACATTAACCTGCTCCGGGAAAGCAATTCCCTCCACAGCCCCCCATGCCCAAGCCCCATAAACCGAGACATATGGCAGTTCTGCGGTGCAGATAGCACATTGTGGCAGTTTTATTGATGCTGGGACTGCTCTTTAGCTAAAATAAGTCTTCTCAGCTCAGCTACGAATTGATCCCATCAACTCTTGGCGAATGGAGAGTAGTCATAAAAGTTAATATTACCCTTACAGTCAGATGCCTGCTCTTGAATTGCCTTCTGGAGGTGCCTCCCTCCACTGACTTTGGGGAGACAGGATGATTAAAATTAGGCTAAAGCTGGCTTCTGTGCCTCTGCCTGTTCACCGTGGCTGATTTATAGTAGGTCTTAACAAAACCATGGTTCAGACATGAGTGTAGGATAGACATTCAGAGGGAGCAACAAGAATGGAGCAAGCTGGGGATGGCCACCACAATCTTCTCCTCTGCTCCTTTTTCTGCATGTTATTCCCCCATGTTTAGGACAGAGCTAGTCAACAGGGCAGAACCATCTACTCGGCAGACTCATCAAGGGTTCATGCACCAGGGCGAAAAACATGCTATTTTCCTTCCAACTAATTGAGGATGATAACAGTTAAAACAACTCAGCACCCAGATCTCAATGTCTGCACATAGAATTAACGCGCGATCGTTAATTAACATGAATTCCCTTGAATGAGAGAACGGCTCTGCAGCTTGCAATGAGATTTAGTACCAAGGGCCTTGCAAAGGGTTTTCAGCTCGGATTCACGGTCCAGAAACACACAAACAAAAATCCTTAGTTATATAACATGGTATTGCATGAGACATGCAGAGATCGTTCCATATTCACTGCTTCCCTCCCCAGATGTCTCTACCCCACCACCAGTTTATGTCCCAGGCATGGAACTGCAGGGCATTTCATTGCAGCTTCACCGGCTTGTGTTTCCCTCAAAGCATAACTGCAAGATCTCAGATCCTCTCTCAAAATTTCATTTCCTCGGGACACTTTACTGTACCCTCTCTGGCCCTAGAGATTTTTCCTGTCCTGCAATTTCATTACTACTGCAAATTTCAACAAATTTCAGTTTCAAAAGAGCTGTTAACTCATGAAGTCTAGCCATGCTGGACTTGCCAACATTCCTTAGATGCATTTTCTTCTTGTTTTGTCCCTGGATTTTGGTTATTCCTCAGTCATGTTCCAGTCCATTTTACAGAGCTTAACACCACCTACCTACTTCTTTTTCTCTTCTTTTTCTTTTTTTTTTTTCCTCATCTCTAGCTTTCTGTTGCAGGCTGCTATTTACCTAATCCATCTTCCCTGAAGAATTATGATGATCCCTAAAATCTGAAATGTTAGCTCTTGAAACCCTTGGGTATATCCACAAATGATTATGTAAGGCTGGAGGCGCTATGCCAGATGAACTGACGACAGAGCCATTTATCATTAGCAGGAACAGGCACATTAATCGGCTACAATATCAGTATCATCCTCCAGCATTGACAAAACTCCTGTTGATCCTGAATGTTCCACTAGAGCATCTTTTATTAAATGAGATGAATAATACTGAGGCCAAGGGTCACCCTGCTTCAGCTGAGAAAGCTCAATTATTCATGGACACTTCAGTCATTAAGACACCTATATGCTGCCAAGCCTGGTTAGGAGAGCTCTTGGTCTACTGAATAAAGGTTATTGTCCTTCACATACAAATCTTCTGCATCAAGGAATCAACAGAGAAATGAAAGTATTTGAGCCCTGCAAAGCATCTGTAGGGTCCTCAAACCCTGGACCAGGTTGTTGAGAGACGTAGTAGAGTCTCCACCCTTGGGGATATTCAAAAAGTGACAGGGATATTCAGAAAGCGATGGGACACAGCCCTGACCAGCCTGCTCTGGCTGACTCTGCTTTGAGGAAGGGGGGGAAACAGTGATCTCCCGATATCTTTTCCAGTCTCAATTATTCTCTGATTCTGAGTCTGTAAGGCAAAGCCAAGCACATGAATTTCTAAGATTCTGTTGTTAGCTCTTCCACATACTCACACAAAAGCTAAAATATTCATAACTGGACACTGCTGCCTCACCTTGAGAGGAGGAAGATCATCCTGAGAAACTTTGAGGGTGATTTTCTTATGTACTCAGCATCAGGGCACGTGGAAAGCTCCAGTTTACTGGGGGAACCTCCAGCAATCTTGCTACTCCAGTGGCAGAATGGTTTATCCTCAAAATTCACTGCAGTTCAATTCATTGAAGTTCTCTGTAAAAGGGGAACTGCCTGACCTCTTTGGACAGGTTTATAATCTGTGCATCAGACTGCACGACTGCTGGGCGAGCACTGTGTACTATTTCTGGCACAACTGAATAATGTCTTTGTATGACACCTTTGTCACCTTGATTGGTCCAGATGCAGAATTTGATAACTCTGCATCAGGTCAGGGAAAGAGAAACACTGATAAATTCACTAGCATAGCTATCATACACTTAAAATAGTGAAAGTAAACTATGCTTTTTAAATATGATTTTCATTCACTTTTTTTTTCAGCCTGGGTTGTGACCTGTTTCAGTGGAGGAAGACCTTGGAAGCANGTAGTGAAAATAAACTATTCTTTTCAAATGTGATTTCCATTCACTTTTTCTTCAGCCTGCAATAAATGGTTGTGACCCGTTTCAGTGGAGGAAGACCTTGGAAGCACTACTCCTAATATCTCCTAGGGCACCAAAAAGCCTGGAGTAACAGAACTGGGTCAGATCCAGTTTGCCAAAGTCAATGAATTTTTGCATGGGCATTCAACTAAATCATACATTTCTACTCGGTGTCTAGGTATGGATACCAGGGCTGCATTTGACACACACAGCCACACAAATATATATATATACATATAGACTCGACACACAAAGAGTTTGGGGTTATCAACGTCTCCCTCCATAGAATTTGTTCACTAATTATGTGCAGATTCTCTCAAAAATTACACTCTTACTTTATCACCTGATCTTTTGCTAAAAGCAAGAAAAAAAAATCTCTCCCTCTGTGGGGGCACTTTAAGGACTTTTTCTTGGAACATTGGAATTTTCTTGGAATGTTGGAAAACTTCCTCCAAGCTTGGAAAGCAGCATTTNTTCTCTCCCTCTGTGGGGGCACTTTAATCACTTTAAGGACTTTTTCTGGGAACACTGGAATTTTCTTGGAATTTTGGAAATCTTCCTCCAAGCTTGGAAAGCAGCATTTTGTTTGCAGACATGCTATTTTCAATGCTGATACTGTATCAGGTTGGCAAGGATGATTTATACCTGCGCAGCCAAAAGAACTGGCAGATGGTTGGTGACAAAAAGAGCATACCATGGAGCTGCAGGAGAATCATTTCAGCAGATCTGGGATTTCAGAGCCTGAAAGACACAGCGCAACAGCCAAACCTCAGCACTGCTCAGCTTTCAGCCAGAAGCGAGGCAGGTGCTTGAAGCCTCTGCCAAGATTCACCGACTCAAAAGGGCTTAGTCTCCAAGCCAAAGTAGATCCGACAAATGTGCTTGGGAGGCTCTCACAAAGAGATGTAAGGGTGACCGCTTGGTGTAGGACAGCACCTCCCGCCTGGGCTTCGTGGCTCCTTGATAGTGAGAGGACAGACCTCTCCAGTGCTGTTTTATCCTGTTACAATGGGCAGCAGCACATGCCGTGAGGGGGGTGGCACTGAGCACACAGTGTCCCTTGAAGCAGTAGTGAAAGTGGAGGAGATGTGCTACCCAGCACAACATGGTCCCCAGGAGGGGACACAGTACCAACCGCAGCATCTATCAGCCACCAGAATTTGCTCCTGGGGGCCTTTTAATAGGAGAGAAACTACAGTGGTGCAAAAACACAGGGCATAACTCTGACAGTGGGGATGGGGAGGTGGGAGACAAGACTGTTGAGTTCAGGATGGATGTTGAACTCTTCAAGGGCTTCAAATAGCCCTTGCAGAGAAACGGGCTCTATATGTCAGACCTCAACGGGTCCTGTTTCCTGCTTGACAGCTTCATATTTCATGTCACCCCACCTCCAGTTGGCAAATGACATACTTAGAGTTCTCTCGACCATCTGCACTTCTTAAGGAAAAATGCTGCTTTCTGTGTCTTTCCTCCTTCCAGTTGCTGGAAGAGGGAGGAGGAAAAATACAGATTTTCATTCCTCATTGGTAATTTCTTTTCTCGAATCCTCTTCCCTTGCGAAAATTTCCAGTATCTGCCTCCACTGCTGCTCAAAATTTCCCAGCCTGCAAATGCAGTATATTGACCTGATTCACAGCTCCTGTTAAGCAATGCTGAAACCATCCCAAAAATGTTCCTACAAATGTAATGAACTCCAGCAAGGATCACTGCAGCTAACCCGTCTTCCGACTCAAGAAGATCCTTCTGCACCTCTGCCTTTCAGAAGATGGCCTTTATCAGATGTAAGGCCTACAAATACATTCTGACTGTGCAGGGCATGCTACGAATATAGGATTTGATGCACAAATGTAACAGCACTTCTGCTGCCATACATCAGCCAGCACATCACAGATTCAATGCTACAGAAAGAAAAGCAAAAAGGAGAGAGAATAAACATAAGAAGTAGCTCATAACTAGCAAACGGGGAAGAGGAGCCCAAGTAAAACAGTGTATGCTGAGGGAGCAACAGAGTATGTTTTCCTAGAGAAGGCGATGGAAGCCAGAGGCAATATTATCTCTCTAAATGCAAACAGCATCTGAGAGAGCTGTTACTGCTGTGATCAGGCCAGGAAGAGCAAGCAAGCTCTTTCCTGGGTACAGGACCAGGATGCTGGTGGAGGAAATCAGTGATGCTGACACCGCAGGGCATCAAAGTCCCCATTGAGACACCCTTAAACCCGCTTCAGCTGACCCTTCCTATAACAGGACATTGAGTGAATGGATCAAACCTCCTTCCTCCACTTCACGTTCCCTCCAAGAACAGTGCCACAATATTTTTTTTCTTTCTGTTCTACCGAAATCACCTGGGGGTCAATTATCTTTCCAGGATGGAAACCATATGCCATTTCACATTCTTGCATAAGGTTAAGCTGCGTATGATGAAACTGATCAATTATATCTTGTGGGAAAGAGAGGAGAGGGTGAAATCTAGCCAGAAGTTAACTTTCTCATTTGATGACAATCTAATCCAAGATATCAGACACATGCAGGAATTTGCATGCCCACGAGGACCACAAGGAAGAAAGCACTGCTTTTGTCATGAAAACTCGAAGCTGCATGGGGAGCATTAATGCAAACAGGATGGAGAAACACCCGATCCAAGACTGGCAAGACTTTTACTGTGGGAGGGCTGAATTATTTCAGAGATAAGTGTTCCCTGTGATTCTTTTGTTGGGAGCCTGCAGACTGCTTTAAACACAGGAGAGACCCCGCTGCTATAAAATCTGGCCTGCTGTATGGGTCTATACTTCTCATTTTACGCCAGCACAGGAATATGCTCCTCAGCTGAGTTTATAAACTCTCTGGCATATGAGATTGGTTCTTATCACACGCATATTTCCTTCAAGCTAGAATCTCAGAGTTTTATGCTGATCTGGCAGGGCCAAAAGAGAGGAAGGAAACAGCAGGCACAGGATCGCTCCATTGATTCTCCCACTGGTAAAAATCCATGCAAACAGAAACTGCAAGTGGAAATAAGAGCTACAGCCACAAGGCCAATGGCTGTGAGGAAAGCGCGACTCAAGCTGAGACCTGTTTACAAATAAATTCTTGATAACTCCTAAACCAATAACTGTGTTGACTGTATCATTTACTTTCCTGGTCCAGGAGCAGCTTTATCTTTGCCAATGAAAAAAAAAAAAAAAAAACCTCTGAGGACATTCAACCCACAGCTTTGAAGAGCTTAGCTTGTACCGAGGGTTACATTTCAATACAGGTATCCTTCCCCAGCATCTAGGATTTGGAAAGCATATTGCAGGGAAGAAATAGGCACATAAACACACACAGATGTCTACTGTTCTGGCTTCAAATAGCCCTTGCAGAGAAACGGGCTCTATATGTATGGGCGTGCACGTGTGTGGGCATGCATGAGAAAGCTGAGCTAGCTTTATTTTAACTCTGAATCCCACCTAAACAAAGATCCTAATGTTATCCACTGGAATGAGGTAAGAAATATGATCGTTCAGCCCCAAGACCTGCCTGAAAATACCGTTTCTGTAGCCCTGAATGAGTAGCAACCAATTTGAGGGTGATCAGATGAACAGCATTTAGAAGCGGCGCAGTGAACTGGTAAAAGGGGAAAGTGTTTTCAGTGATCAATACGAAAATGGGGGCTTTCATCTAACCACAGAGAGAACGACAGAGAAGAATTTGGGCAATATAATACAGGATAAAAGGGCAGATAGCGTCTTATTTTAATCTAGAGACTTAATGATGCTTATTAAAGGGTTGTTACTTGGTTTTGTAAAAGATTTACAGCCTTAAGTACTTCGTTCCCTAGGATGAATAGCCTCACGGGGAAAAACACCCTTTTTACCTTTTTTTTTTTTCTTTTCTTTTTCCAAGTCTCTGGTCCCTGTGTAGGAGGTGCTTTTCTCCCTTCTGCAAAACCTTGCCAAAACTCGGTAATTGATGTAACGAGGGATTCACATGCATGCTTCATATTTAAAGCCCACCGCCTCTCACTATGGGCAATGAAATTCATCAAGTACCATGTTCACACATCAGCACTCAGCTAATAAGTTACTATGCTTTGATTTACGTAACAATTGTTAAGATTCACAACAAGTTTACCAGCTCTTGAGAGCTACTAAATAGCACCCTGGCTGTATGGTTAAGAACACGCAGCGGGTCAAAGTGAAATCTGGAGGAGATGCACTGAAGCCAATGCATTTCCACCCGGAGAGAGCCAGGCTGCACATATCTGCCAGGGAAATCTTTATACCTCTGCGGCACTTCATTATAGCTGTCATTTTGTCTACGAATTATTGCTTCCTTGTCAGATATACCTCCCCGACTACTTGAAAACCGTCATCTGGGGAGTAGGCCAGCAGCAAAACAAAACCTCCTGGAGGTTAATGTAGCAACAACAACAACAAAAGGACCTGGCCCTTCTCTTAAATAAGGGGGCAGAACCACATGGTACTCATTTAGCTACAGAAATCAAATCTGTCTATATCTGAATACGGCAGGCAGCACTTTTTTCTGGCTCTGGAAATCAACAGTGACTTTTAAACTCTGCGTCACTAGTTTTTTTTTTTTTTTTAGACTACACAGTGTGTTTCAAAGCATCCTACTTCTACAGTAGTAACTAGCAAAGACAATTCAGAAGAATTAGTGTTTTATGAAAGAAGAAGAAATCTATTCATTAGCTTTTCGGTTGTTGTTAGGAAATCCCACATGGTATTTGAATATAAGTGTACAAGGTGCGGGCTTCCCTGCAGTGCAATAAGGTGCAGAAGCCCTGGAAGACAGAAGTCCAGGACACAGAGCTGCCTTTCTTCCTGTTAGATGACTTTGTTCTACTATGAGAAATTGGGCTTTGGAAGGTAAAAAAAAAAAAGACCTTGTGTTATGCTTACTGTTAAAGAAACCATAGAGCATTAATTTAGATATAGTTGTAATCATATAGTTATATGAATAGCAATTTATACATGGTTATAATAATAAATGGGCCAAACCTATCACAAGCAATATAAGCCATGTTGTCCCCATATTCCCCTTGAAGGTCTATGCCCTAGGTGTATAGATATAACTTCTATGATAAACCTCATTTGCATCCAGAGGGAGTCTAGCAGAGGGTGTCTAATATGCGGATTTACGTATCTAAAATGGGGGAAATGCTTTGAGGTTAGGTATTTTGAGACACGCTGAACGCAACCTCATTCTTATAGGAATTAACACGTCTTGGAATCAAGTGATGATCAAATGAATGAAATAAAAGAATCCTCTATGTCTTCCCTGAAGGGTCATTTGTGAAAGAGAATATAAACACAAAACCAAACTAAAATAATCACTAATCACCCCAGGAAAAGTTTTATTCTCATTTTGCACTGCTAAATGGCTAAAAATCCAGAGCAACTGCAACAGAAGATCAGAACCAACCTTCCACTGTGCCTTGAATTATGTTGGTGCCATGCCACAGAAGTCAATGGAATATGACCTTCAGATCTAATGAAAGAGGTCCTCAACATTTGTCCTAGAGAGCTTGGCTGCAGTCACTCTGCACATCATGTGAAGAGCCTCTCATTCCCTCTGTTAGGATAAGTACAATTCCTTTGTTCAAAATTTAAGCTGATGAATGTAAGAAGCATCCTCTTAAACCTTCCTGGTAATAAGTACACTGGAAAATGTAGATCAGATTTACTTGAAAAAATGATGCAACTTGATGAGCACTGGTCTTTCTTCTTTGAGATGTCCGTATAATGGTACAGATACAATAGGTGTAGGATGTGGGCAACCAGTTTAGAGCCAGTAATGTTGACCAGTTGGGCCCTAGTTACAGCTTATGTGACCTTAAAGCATTGCCATGCAGCAAATCCTTATTTTTCCTCATCTTCCCATCCAAATCATATCTGACCTGCCCTGCACATCAGACTGGAGTAAAGCAATTACTGAGATTCTGACAGAGAAAGTGTCATGTGAGAAAAACATCCACATGATGGTGCTTTCAAATAATAACTTTCAAATACACGTTTGGGAAATGCCTGCAGAAATTAGTTTGTTTATTCTTTGAGGAACCAACATGGTTAACAAGAGGATGAGAGGGGCGGGAGAGAGAAAAAAAATAATGGGAAATTAATATAACTATCACTATCCATAAATATTAAAGCAGATTAAGAGATTAGAACATAAAAAACAAATGGAGCTTCCACAGCTTAAGGTTCTAATAGCATTAAGGTTCTATTTCCTGTCAACTGGTTATAAGCTAATTGCCATTAATTTTTCATAGCTAAATAGAGGAAGAAATGAGATTCCTGTATTATTGGCCATATAATCGAGCTGTGAAGAGAGGCCAAGGCAAAGTGGTGAAAAAGACTCATCACAAACTGATTGAAATTATGGACGGAAAAGATTTATTAATCCATCCCCTCCTCAATGCAAATATTCTTCTACTATGGAGCACTTGACAGAGTAGCCTACTCAAATAAGGTTTAAAAGTGACTCAGTGATTTTTTCCTTTTTGTTGTAATGAATTAGATTTTTAAAATTAAATCTCTAAGTGATCCTGTAAATCACTACTTACTGTACACTATACTTACTGTATGTACATATACACTTATGCAGTGTATACATGAATAATCTCTACCTTCAAGTATGTTTGTAGCATATCCTTCTTATAGTCATTAGAAAGACCGAGTTCAGTCCAAGTGATAGGGCTTATCTTTTCTGTGTAACCAACTAACTGCCTCCTTCTAACATAGATGCTGTTTTTCAATAAATTCTGAGGAGTTTGTTCAGACCAACTTCTTTAGACTTCTGTTCTTTAATATCTTGACTACTTTTCCCCATTGACTATATGTGAAGTTACAAGATCCAGCAAACCCTGATTGGAAAATGGTCTAAATAATTTGTTCCTATACTGAACTTGATCTCATAGCAAATACAGCATGGGTTCTGGTATTCACAAGTGTTCGAGGAATCAAAACCTTTTTTTGGTAGACTGTAGAGGATGCTGAATGCTGGACTGCCACCAGCTAAAAAAACTTACACAGTGTTCAGATAAATATTTAACCCATGATATAAAAGTGTGCACTTGTATTGCATTAACTGAAAGGTTGTGGACAATTCTTAAACCTCTATGTTGTACTACCAATAGGTGACTGAAAATCGCAAGGACTTAAGGTTAATGCTTATTCCATAGAGTAACTTAGAAGAATAACTTCATGCAAGGTCAACGTGATATATATAATACAACTAATAGTAAACCAGTGACACTTTGGAAGGCACTACTTTCCATCTGATGCACAAACTTAAAACTGAGATTACTGAATCTCATTTCCTTTAATTTTAATAGTGATAAAAGCTACTTGCTTTTGCCATTATTATGACAAAATATGATAGATCAACTTAAACTTAATGTTTCCATTCCTCATTAATTACTTGAAATGTCTTCCACCATATATTTTGGAAAATTCTTTAAGATACACCAGAATGGGAATACAGGAATTTCTCCCCACTTCACAGTGTTTTTTTTAATATGTATATATAATCCCATCATGCCTGTCTTTGTCACCTTGGGAAAACAGAAACAATAATTTCCTCTTTTCCTCTGAGTGTATGACTTTCTTTTTTTCCTACCAAGTCAGGTTGTTCAGCCCCTTAATGATTTTTGCTGCTGTTCATGGAATTCCCTTCAATTTGTCAACATCCATCACTGGATTCAAGGTGCAATCTTGTCATGCTGTATAGCAAGAAAATCACCTCCCTATGGACAAAGAAATGAAGACTCTGCACGTACAGAGCAAATCACACCAGCCCCTTTTGTCATCCTCTAGCATTCTAGCTTACATATATATTATTTGCTGTCTGCTAAAACCCCAAGGTCTCCTTTGACATTTTTGCTTTCCAGGTATCTTTGTCTGACTTAATAACCGTGCTTTAGATTATTTCCCTCTCAGATTTATTAGCCTACATCTTTCTAGGTCAAATCTCATTTTGTTACTTGAAGCACATATATCTGGCATCTCCCATTCTTCTCGCACTATTTCCTGATGATTAGACATGAGACATTATAATTTTGAGGCAGACGTTGGAAGACTCTTGCTAAGATATGGATGGGAATCGCTCAGAGAAGTTCAGTCCTTTTATCCTTCATGTCTCATCCTGATCCTACCAAGATCCTTATTTACTGCTATGACACTAATTTTTCTCATGACTGACTGCAGAGATACCAAAAGAAAGCCTTGGAAGTCTCTCAACCCTGCTTATTGGCCTGGAAGAAAATAGCAAATGCCAAAATCCAGCAGTTACTTCTGGAAGTATGCATTTGGAACGCATTAAAAGGATTTCTAGTTGGTACAAATGCAACAAAATCCCTTTGCAATTTACTTTTCCAACAGCTTAGATGGGATCTTGCTCTTAGTATTAAGCTGAACAGGCAAGTTGAAAGCTCTTCCAGATGATCAGTGAAGGCAATAAATGCATCTGTGAGAAAACAGGTCCCAGTCACACACCACTGGATACATTCCCGCTTATTCCCATGTATTTCTTTTTCATCATTCATCAAGTCTTTCAGATGACTGGCTGCCTGTAAGGCAAGCCCACAATTTCTGCAATTTCTGTCGATCTCTAACAGGGACGAAAGGTGGGATTACTTTTACCTAGGTTTTGGTAGCTACTGGGTAGGCAATTAACACCCGAGATGGTCACTTTTGGCCCTCCTGTAATCAGTGAAATAAATAAGCGTACACATTCAGGACACAACTAATCTCATCCTGAAATAGACATTCAAATTATGTCTTAGAATTACACCCTGTAAGTGCTTATGTCATTTCAATGCTGTGCAGGCAGTTGAAATGCATCCTGCTGTGTCTTGGGTGCCTACTCATAAGAAATTCAAATATTTTGGGCTCACTAGTTTCATAATTCACACTTTGAATTTTTTTATAGTCCTAAGATGTAAAACAATAATGGCTTCTTTAAATTTTGTTCATTTTTTCTTCCACATCGTAAATTTTTTCCTCCATGTAACTTAGGAGCATCTTTGATGCTCCATGTTTAACAGTGTTTTTTGCCCAACAGATGTCTAAGCAGTTAAAGCTCCGCAGGAATACAATGTCCTGTATCCAGTTTTTGAATAGCTTGTCCAATGAATTTATATTTTCTTTCGTTTCGAGTCCTGCAACAGATGCCTACTGTTGTCTTTCACCCTTTGAAATTTAATCCAAAGTACTCCACCATACTGCTGTTCAGTATCAAATTGTATCTCGCTGGCACTGCAAGCAAAGTTATTCATGATTCCAATGAATGGTAGTAATGAGACAAAAAGAAGTAATACAAATAAATAAACCAGCTCTAACACACATTTATTGCCTTAAAAATTATTCTGCACAGTGAAGTCTGAGGTCTTTGCAACAGTCTTCAAATGTTGCAAAGAACTTCAGGAAGAATAGGTCAGGTAAATTAGCACAACGATAACTGCAACAGTCAACAATTCCCAAGATTTTCAGCCTAATTAATCTATTCCAAATATAAGAAGTAAAGGTGAAATTCAAAGTACAAACTGGCTTCTTGAACACTGCATAGTCCCTGATTCCCATTAAGCCTGCCAAATATGAAAATACTTCTCCACCATATGATTCTGTACATTAAGTTTATTTCAATGAGAGAAATCTCTTTAAGTTTTATTATAGGAATAACTGTCAATTTTATTGTTTGTTTAACAACATGGAACTTTCCATAAAGATCAGGGACCTTAATTACAATCCTGTACCTAATCCTCTGGGCATTGGCATAGCTTTGAAAGCCTTTTGGAGGTTCTAGAGATGGTGTTTCTGTTATGCACTGTTATCTTCCGCCCATCCTTTTAGAAGGAGTCAAATTCAAGTCAAATTCAACGCATTGAGTAGCTCTGCAAGCTGGTGGGATTGTGAAAACAGGTTTTCATCTCAGGAATTTATGTTTGCAAGGTAAATTGCAGTTTTTTTTATCATTCCATACATTTGTGTAGAAGTTACGGTGCTAGCAACAAGTACATTACCAATATTTGGGCCTAAAATGAAGAATGACTATGCAAAAAGCAGAGCCTTTTCAGCAGGTTTGTTCTCTGTTATTCTACCTTCATCCTATTGATTTCAATGATGAACTATCTCGTTGCTCTTGCAATTCCAACATACATGCAAACTAGACTCTGCAGGAGGCAAAGAACCAAAAAGACAAACAGCGATCTGCATTTTGCATGTTTAATTGCAACTGCAAAGTGATATTAAGGATGGACTAAGGAAGGTCAGCACATTTCCTTGACCCATTGAATAATTAGAATTGCTGGTTGCACAAAAGCATCAGTGACTGCTATGGGAGTGACCATGCTGTAGGGAACAACTCTCGTAGCTCAAAATTTGCAGTGAGAAAGCGATTCCCAGAATCTTTCCACTAGCTTCTCCAGTCAGTTAGCCTTATGGAAACCTTATTAAAGGGAAGAGGTTTTCCAGTCTTTGGCCTTTTCTTACTGCCTGAACATCACTGAAGGACAATAGGAAAAGAGGGTGCTCTCTGCATCTGAGACAGGCTACATTCATGGAGAGGATCCACATAGAGGTGTTTATTTGTATCCTGATTCTGTGCGACTGAAGCACTCAACATCAGTGTGAAATGCGAGATATTCTCTCACAGAAAAAATGTAATTTGGATGAAATTACTGACACAGGAAGCCAATGGGATTCAGGAGAGCATTTCAGAAGTAAATGTAGATGGCAGAGATGCTTCAGTGCTTTTAAAATTAGAAAACTTAAACAGGATAATTTTTTTGCAGTCCTTTCATTAAACAGCAAGACATGCTCGTTATTTGTAGCTTTCTGTTTTTTAAAAAATAATTTATATGTAGACAATATTTTTATCTCAGATATGAAAAATAAATCTAAATATAATTCATCCTGAATACTCAAGATTAGAGAATATTACTGAATAGTGATAAATAGAAACCAGAGCTAATCATTAGAGTTTGTTCTAGACAGCTTTGGAGCCATGTCTGAACAGCTGAAAATGTGTTTAATTCGGATCTTCACTAACATGGTTTCCCTGTACTACAGCAATAATCTTTTTCTTCCAATAAATGGTTTCTCAAATTCTAAATGATGAGTTCACCAATATGTTTTATTTTCCAGAAGAACATGGCAAACATGTGGATGAAGCACAGCAGCTGTTTAGTGGTACCTAACAATGTGGGACAACAAATAAAGAATATTATACCCAGTTAGAAGTAGGAATGAAAGCAGAGGGAGAGATAATCCTGCAAGTGTTTGAATGTCTCCACCTCACACATTAAAAATAGAATTGGATTAAAACTTCATTCTGTTTTCCAACTCCATTTGATAAAGAAATGAGTATTTTCAAAATATTTATTGTAATTTTCATGGAAGGAAGGAAGGAAGGAAGGAAGGAAGGAAGGAAGGAAGGAAGGAAGGAAGGAAGGAAATTCAGCACCCAGATTTTTTGATCTCCTGCAGCTAAGTGAAAAAAAAAGGGATGCCAAACAATAAAACCAATAATGTAAGTAATCATTTTAACAGACACGATGGAGCAGACTTGCAAGTGGGTTTCTGTTGCCATTTAAAAACCACATAAAAGTAGGCTGCCAATACTACTAAACGAGAGGAAACAAATAGACAAGCAACTTCTCACAAGGAATAGTAACTGGTATTTATTGTATTTAAGCTCATTTTATTTGACTTTTCATTTAATTTTACTTTGCTTTTCATGGAATGCATTATATTAAATATTTACTATCTCGGTTAGGATGTCACGGCACACTTTACCGTCTTATTAGATTACTGCACAGTAGTTCATGGAGGAATTATTTAGGGTTGCTTGAGGGTGAAGAATTAAATGTGATGGGGTGAAATTAGAAAAGGAAAAGCATAGGCAGCTAGTCCAGTCATATCCAGAAAACTAAAGGCTGTTTCTGAGAGATTAACTAAATCTTTGCTTCCTTCATTTTTTTTTCTAATAGACTGGACAACAGCTATTAAAAAATACCCCCTTCAGTCACACAGAAAAGAACTCATTGGATCTGTTTGCTTGGTAGCAGGATCCTCTTGCTTGAGCGTGGGCATCAGAAGACCTCTTTCCTATCTCTGCCACCTTGGTTGAGTCACCTCAGCTTTTTCACTTCCAGTTGAGTTTATTTGAATTAGTGGCCATGAGGCAGAGATCTCTTGCAGTATCTTAATAAATCTCTCAAAATGAGGTTTAGTTCTAACTGGGGTCTGTTATTGCTACTGCAATTTGTATAATAAATAATAAATAAATGCAATATTTTCTAGCAAAGCTTGCACTTTCTATTTTGTACAGCTTTCTATTTCTTCTCTTCTGCTAAACTGTGCTAATATATAAAGAGACTCAGTCATCTACCGAGCTTTATGCGCCTGGAAAACAGTTTTACTGACCAGAAAAGTTCCTCAATAACTCCCAGAAATGCATCAATCTTCTTTTTTGCTCTAGTCCTTCAACTCATCAGGCTTCTTCTAGCATCAATGGATTGAGAAGCACTTGCAGATTTTATTATTCTCTCTCCATTAATTACAGAGGAAGCCAAAGTGATTCCCTCTAGGAATGGTTGTAGACTGGGTTGGACCAAAAGTCCATCAAGCCAAATGATCCAACATGGATTTCTAGAAAAAAACACAAGGCAAGTACATTCTGATGCCCCAGAATCTCCCCCTGGATGCCAATAACTCTGGCTCCGGGGCTTCAGCTACCACTTAGATGTAGAATTGTTGCAATTAATGGTTTTCAGGGGTTGTTTCTCTATGAAGCTGTTTAAAATATCCAAAACAACTAGTTAAAACAATTTAACTAGTCTTCGGAAGACACTACAGCTAGTAAAAGAAACCCACCCAGAATGTCTTGTATTTTATCACTATTCCACTGTAATTTTACTCTTTTTTTAGCTCTGGTGACTTCATAGTCCCCTCTTTTGTCTGGAGGAGCATAAAGCCACAGCGACACAGAACCTTGAGCTTGAAAACCTTTCAGTGGCCTCTGGAAGGCTGGAGATTACAGGCTCTAAAGTAACTGAGGGATGGGGGAATAAAATAATAATAATAATAATAATAATAAAGAGTTGGTCCTTTTTAATAAACAACTGCCCCTTCCAGGTGGAGCTTGGAGCCAGGGCTTGGTTCCGAGTGCACCTCTGCAAGACCTCAGCCCACCATGCTTTCCAGGAGGTTAATCATATTAAACTACTCCTAATGTTGTGTTTAAAATTCATAGCTTGTTCTGCTGATCTATAAATTTCTACTCCATATTGTGGCTGTCTTTTAAATCATGGGTTGGAGACTTTCCCAAATTTCAACTTCCCAAATCTACGCAGTTATCATATAATTACTATTTTCTCCTGCACTTGCTTATGATAGCCCTTTTTTAATGCTTGTTTATTTTGCTGCTGTGAATCTATTTTGATCCCCATGGATCATTGTTGTAGAATGAGTAATATCTTCAAAACAGCAAATATACTCTCATCTATCATCATGAAAACTCGGAAAACTCTCACATGCCATTTTCAGCATCGCTTTTCATGTGATTGTAGGAAAACAATAGGAAAACACTGCTGGAGAAAGAGAGGGCGGATGAATCTTTAGTGTCAATAAACACACAAAATTAAACAATTAAGATCTCAAGTATGTGACCAGCCCTGTGGATTTGGTAGAGTTATTTTGGGGGAGAGGGGTGAAATGGGATTTTCTATAATGAGCTTTCTTTTTTTTTTTTCTTTTTGTTGCTATTTCATATCAGGTTTCATGTCAATCAATAGAAAATGTGTCTTTAGCTTGTAAGAGAAGATGGCATCTCCATCATTACACTCTTGAGCAAAATGCTTAATCAACTATTAGTTTTCTCATATGTAAATGTATACCAAACAAGGGAATACTTATTAAAATTAAAAATAGAGTATTTCAGAAGGGAATGGGAAAAAAAAAGAAGATTCTTTAAGATTCGGAGTTAGACTATAGAACTGACAACCACAAGAAATTGTTGGAGCCCAAGAGCTGGCCGAAGTCCAGTTAAGTCTGAAAGTGTACTTGGATATCAAGAATATTTCTTCTCTACTTATATTAAATTGTGAGCTCAAATTTAACATTGCCAGAGTGTATCAGACCATAAAAAAAAAAAAAAAAANACAGAGTGTATCAGACCATAAAAAAACAGACAAAAATATTGCAAAAACAGCAACCTAACATTTGCTAAGAATATGATGCTTAAGCCAAAAGCATGTTGTTTAAATATAATTTAATTGACAGGAACTACTATTTTACAGGAACTACTGTAAAACATGTAATGCTCTTATGCTTTCCCTGTGCCAAAAGAAAAGACTCTCCAGAAGGCAATGCATCCTGTTTTGGACCCTGCAGTGCTACTCTCCCTCATCTCTCTACTTAAAGTCCAAGAATGACTCATCTAAATTTTGTGTCCCACTATCTTTAGTTGAGATGAAGTTGGGGTTAAACTAGCTGTCAGGCATGTGGCATGGGGACAACTGTCCTGCTAAACGAGGTAGCCCTGCTGAAATATGGCAGATCCTAAGTGGGTTGTATCTGTGCTCTTTCTTCCTTATTAGTGCATTATCTGTGCTGAAATCTTGGAGATCCTGGATGAAAAGACCTGCAGAGCCATGTTCATGCTTGGACCAACCTGTGGTCCTTGCACTGAAGATGTCTTGAGGATCTTGAAGGGTCTTGAAACGACAGACTAAATATAACCTATTGGGTTTCAATGAAGTAAGAGATAGCACTGGTGCGGGGCGAAAAAATGGGAAATTGAGGGCAAGCAAAAGAAACTGTTTTTTAACTACTCAAATGCCCCATCAGCTACAGTCAGCAGCTCTGCTGGATGCTTTAAATGCACTTCCTACTGTCAAAGCTGAAGTGGATCTGCTCAGGGCTCACTCAACATTACTTTTCCTTAAAGAAAGTGGCTGTTGGGAGTTCAAGCTGCAGGCAGGCTTAGAGGAACGTGAGAGGATCAAGGAAATCTCAATGAGCTGTCCCTCATTTACCCCTGTATTATATCAAGTATTTACCAGGAAAAATAACATGCACTATCCTCATATTCTTTTTCCTCATTTTTCTTTTCTGACTTTTTTACTAGTAACCTGTTACAGTTTCAAAATAAAATGAAAAAAATAATATGCTGCTTTATATATATATATATGTTTATATATAAAATGTGTTTTCTAAGAGTTTGCATTCACAGACTACTAGACTTTTGAATTTGGAACAGTCATATAGAGAGGTGTTGACAGATGCCAACAGATACATCCATTAATGGGATTTCTTAAAAAACAGTAATTTCACTTTAATATATATAGAGTGGTTGTTACATTTTCCCATTTTGCCTTATCTAATGAGAAATCTCTCAGTATTTGCACTAGAGATGCCCAGGGAATATTAGAGATGCTGTGAAAGCTGTAAGGTTTACCCTACGGAAGCATTTTTGAGGGCAAACATTTTGCATGATGCTTATGGAGTAACCAGGTACCTGGCAATCTTAAAGGAGGTTGTGTTTACATGTGAAAGCATGAAAATGACTGAGGAAAAAACATATATAAATACTGTGTTGCCCGGCCCTTGACAGTTAAGGCTACTGACAATATATTACACACAGATGTACATTTTGTAATGCTTTCATTTAAAAGGTTTAAGCTGTTTCCAAGGGGACTGCTCCAACTCCCAGACAAACGGCCGCTTGACAGCTCTCCTAGCGCTCAAAGCTCTCATGCAATTTTGTTCAATACACAAAGTGCCAGACTGAAGGAAATTGCTGTTCCTCATCTGATGTTAAGTGATTGGCTTTCTATCTTCATTAAACGTGTGCTACTCGATGCCTCAAAGACATTTTACCTTGTCCTAGAACACGAACTTTAGCAGCTTTGTGAAATACTCAGAAGGGCTTCATGGAAATAAGGAGGAAAAAAAAAATCTGAAGTCCTGCCTGCCTGCGCCCTTGGTCCCGTTAAATCGATTAGAGATGGGACAGATCAGATGCTGTCTCGCTGCATGTCCTGAGTTACTCTTAAAGTTGGTTTCTGAATTCCAATGAGATTTTAATCCTCCAAATCCAAAGCTTATTTGCAAAGATGAATTAGGGTCAGAGGAAAAGGAAGGATGAGGGGAGAAGGGGTGTGGGGAAAAAAAGGAAGTATGTTGGCTTTTGAGGACATTTAGGTATGAATGATAACCGCATAAATGTCGTTGTGTTGGTAGTGCTAGGTTCAATAATTCTGTTGTGGCTAAAGTACCTGGTACTCTGCATCTTTGCAAAATCTGATGAGAATTCGGGTAGTTTTATGCAAAATGGGTTCTGGCTAGAGCAGAGCGTGGTGGGACAGCAGTGGACTACATCAGTCTGCCTTGCCTAGGCACGACAAAGAAAGGGATATTTGTCTCTCAACAGCTATTAAAGAAACGAGCCTCTTTTTTTCTTCCATTTTGATAATAATGAGGAGCTGCCGCACTCCTGAAGCCTTGAAAACACAACTGTGCTGCTGAAAGCCTCTATAATGAGACTTCTGTTTGAGAGTCGGGTCTGATCAAATAATAGACCTTCCTGCTTGTGCTGAAGGGTGGACAAACAGCCTCAAAGGGAATGTTGACCAGCAGAAATAGCCTGAGCATCTCGCATTTCTGCCGACCATTTGTCCCACTGATAGATAGAAAGTCACTGCTTATTTATGAAGAAAGGTGAATATTTACCCTGCTGACAATTGAGCACACTGGAGGAAGGAAAAAATAAACTTCAAAAAGGCAAGGAGCCTTGAGGAGAATATAATTCCTGCTGAAAGCCTTGGATGGATGGGGGCATTAGCAGTTTTCACCCATTTCTTTTAGTAATCCCCGAATAAAAAATGCCTGTGTGTAAAAGTGATGTAACACCAAAAGTGGCCTCACTGGGAGAAGTGATGCCTTCGGCAGAATGAGGAATAACGTTTTATGCTGAAGTATGAAGGCACAAATTAGCACTGAAAAATCCCAAGAATTAAACCTGGGCCCTCGTGGAAAAGATAGAGTAACTTCAAGGTGGCAATAGTCCTCTTAACACTTTATGGTCTGATACAGGAAAGAAAAGAGAAAGAAAAAAGATTCACAAATAGATTAATGCATAAATATCCCTTTTCATTCCCTAAAAATGATTCGCCCACACAAGCACAGAAAATCATGATCTCTAAAGTCATGGAGATCGCTTCGCCAAAGATCTCCAGCACATTTGAAGACCTTTCCAGGTGGTTCCACATGAATTCCCAAAGCGCACAGCTCCACAAGGAGTTAGAGCATGGTATTTGAGGATTTGGGGGCCAGGCTCCTCTCAACCTAACTTTAAACACTTAACTGAACTGCTAAATTAAAAACACCGATTTAAGGAAAGGAAGACAGCCCTGGATTGGCATAAAAAGGTGCTTCTTTCCATGAGCTAAAAACCAAGTCTAAAGCAACTTTATTTCTAACATAATTGCCACTGCTAAGAGCTTTTACACAGAATGAATCCAGATACTTCTTTTAAATAGTATTTCCCCTAAAATACCATCACTTTCTTTTTAATTGCTTAGTACTCAAACCTGCTCTAGTATATGTGATAGCAAAAAAATCCAACAAAAAAACAGACACAAAACAAGCTACTTCTTAGAAAAAGAATGAAAATACACTGGAATAAGATATGAGCTGAATGTTGAATTCAATCATTTCCCTGTTCAGCAAAAGCCATACGATCTGGGGAAGCAGATAACAGTGATTTCTCATTAAGGGACCAATAATTAGTTGGTAAAGAAGTGACTTTTCTCCGTTCCTTTCGTATTAGACAATGACAAACCGTATAACAAATTGGCATTGTATTCTTTAAATTTCAGGCCACTGCCATTGAAATAAATATAGAAAAAAATGTTAATGACATATAGCAGTTGAGGCAATTTATTGTGTTAGATGCTGCATAAAGACTGGCTCCAGGAGGATCATGAGAAAAGAAGATCTGTGTTTTCCCACCAAGAGTTGCACAGGAATGAGGATAGACAACCAGTTGTGGGCAGACACAATCCGAGCAGCAGTTGCATTGCAGTTATGTATGGCAGGTGCAATCCTATTTTTATATTCCACATGTGGATATAAATTGCCAGCCCTGCTCTGCACTTTCCAATATGTCACACCTGTGAAATATTTTATTGTATAAACAAAAGAATGTTTCACTTCATATGAGACAGTATTTCTATGCAGATCCGACATCAAAGGAGTGCTGCAAGACACTGTTATTATACTGCCCATCAATAGTCTCGACTGTTGTCTCTGGTCTTGCTGGCCTCTTCCCTTCTAATCCCAAGGCAAAGAGCAAGGCATATATTCTTTCTCCCCATTTCCCTGCTATTAAATGAGGAAAACAGCTGTTTCTTCCACAGGGCAGTGAATGTTTGTAAAGCTTTCAAAGGAGTGCATGCAATTATTCATGAAGAACATAAATATTAACGGCTTGATTCAACACAGCAATAACCCATCTTTCTTTAAGATATTAAAATGTTTTCCATCATCACCGCATCTGAAAAGTTCCCCCATAATATTTCTTGAGCAACTAAGAGCAATAGAACAATTTTTGGACTTCATGGTGCTGCTGAAATACTCTTCCCTTTGGAAATAGTTCTTAGGCTGTAGGGGAATGATTTTTTGTTCTTGCTTTGATTTGTGTTTTTGATGGTTGATTGATTTAGCTATGTAACTGATTTTATTTTTGCCACCATTTGATTTAGTGAATAGTTGGGTGAGAGAGAGTGTGGGGAGAAGACAGGACTCTATTCTGAACAGACTTCTTGCTACGCTGAAAAGCTCTGTTTTTTTTTCCTGAGTGATTCCTGAACATTTACAACACTTTGGTAACTGTAGTTTTTCATTATGCAAGATTTCAATGGCATGACAGGGAAAGTGCAAAACTGTTGCACTTATGAGCAGCACTACACATTTATTATGAACAGCTCTGCATTTATGAACAGTCCAGAGACTGGGACATTATTTAATAAAGAGATCAGATGGATTAGAGTACAAAAAATCCACAAGAAATGGTGCTGCAAAATAGTGTTGAATATAACCCGAAGTTGTTAATTTGCTCAGTGCCACACTTATCTACACCATGACTTTGGGAAGATATTCCCAAGGATGTGTCCTCTCTATCTGTACTGGTGAAGAAACATGAAGTATAAAAGCTGCTTACTACAGTTGTAATAACTGACCCCAAGGTCTATACTAAATTAAGCTATATCCATACCATTAATTTAAAGGTCCCCCAAAAAACATTCCCAGATACTGAGACCTGGAAGAGTAGGTATCTAAACTGGTAACCTCTCAGAGCCTACAAAACAGCACAGGTGCACAAAAAAATGCCTTGTGGGGATGATCTCCAGATTTTTCTAATTCCTGATCCAAACCGAGGAATTACTTGGGAGAGACTAGTTGATGCAGGCAAAAGCCATGTTGCAGATGCTCCTGACACTGCAGCAGAAGAGACGATTGTATTCCAATGTCTGGGACTGTTCCCAGGCACTGTTTAATTTACTCGTATGGAGATACTCTCAATGTTCCCATCAGCGAGATGAGCTTTAACATCTACTGGAGAGCAGAACATTTTTCAATACATGCCCTGACTATGCCAATGTGGGATGGTCAGGAATATTAAATTAAAGCACTTGCCAACCAATAACACAACATTTTTTAATTATTCAAAACAACTCTGCCATTGTCACAACTAAAAGCCAAGGACTTGGCAGGGGAAATTGAGATTAAAGACTCACCACCACCCCATCAAAAAAAGATGACAGAGAATTTGGAACCACCAGGTGTTGCTCTCCAGATGTTGCCTCTGATAATAGTGCAGACACAGACTGGATTTAGCTCGTGAGCCAGGGGATAAATGTGAAAGCTACCGCCAGGCCAACTGTCCTCTACCCATGCTCATCTGCCCCTTTTTAGTACAGACAACACAATCGGAGTAGAGGAGGTTAATGATTTCCCACACCATGCAATCTAGTTTATAGATCTGTATAAAGGTTTTATGGCAACACTTGATTATGTGATGTCCCAAATGATTTATCAAAGAAGCTGATGTAAAAAAAAAACATCAAGAAAAGCTAGGGAATTAACTACCTAATTCTTTCTGGGAAACAAACAAACACTCCCAGCGCTCAGAAAACTGGAAACCCGTCTGGTGCAGAAAACAACCTGCAATTTGTTTGCCTTTGATGAGTCTCCTTAGTCACAGGTAATAGTGATAAATTTGCAACTCGTGACAAGTAAAAAGAGGAGTGGGAAAGGCGCGCTGCACATTGAAGTCATTTAATCACCCACCGAACACAGTGTCTACAAAGCAGGTTTCCTTCACCATGCTTTATTGCTCTGACTGGGCAGGGGGGAAGAAAAAAAAGAGGCAAGAAAAGAAACAGCAGGCAGCACAATGGACTTTGAAGTGCTGAAATAGCAGAATAGCAGGAACCTAACGG
Source organism: Crypturellus undulatus (assembly GCA_013389825.1). NCBI lineage: Eukaryota > Metazoa > Chordata > Aves > Tinamiformes > Tinamidae > Crypturellus > Crypturellus undulatus. The sequence continues at coordinate 82,626 of VWPW01023216.1, forward strand.
TAAATACAAAATGAAGATTAGTTTAGCGAATTGTAACATCCAAGTCTCATTTTTCTTATTTCTCCACAAAAGGGGATTAATCAGAACCATCCCCAACACACAGGGGTGTTACCAAAACACAGGGTACAAAAACACCGACTGCACCTGTACGATTTTCCCTCTATGTGACCAACATGTCACTGCCAGCAGTGGCAGACCAGCACAGATGGTGACCCTGAGTGGAGATCCTTCCTACATGCCAATGAGCTTCCACTACAGACAAAGCCACATGGAAAATGTGGTCAGGATGTTCCTTTCTGAACACTCCAGAGATCTGGTGACGATCCTCTCATGTCCACGACTGTGGACAGACTTGTGGACAGATGATAGTCCCAGATTTGCCTTCTACTGTAAGAATTTACATGAAACATTCTAAGTAAAAGTGAAGATTCCCAAATAGATCTAGAGGGAAATACAACCAAGCATGAAAGCTTAGAGTTAGTTAATTTTATTTACTTATTTATTTATTTATTATTTCCTTAGGTGACTCAAGTTTAGTGGATTTTGATCTTAAGATCTTATTCTGTTTAAAAAAAAAAAGAAAAAAAAGAATATAATCATTTCTCTTTAATCATTTCTCATATAATCACTTCTCTTTAACAAAAATGGATTTTTTTATTAGCTAAAAGAAATAATGAAGAAATAATTGTTCTAGGGGAGATTTATAATTCTGACAGGGTATGTTCCGGCCATATTGTTTTACTAGTCCAGCAGACTTACTGTTATTGGAGTGGTTATATATGCTGTATTTCCTATGTATTCTCTTGGGGAAATTTACTTTTCAGGAATCAGATAAACTAACAGAAAATAAATAAAGCAACAAAAGAAAGTCTAAGATATGAGCTTTTATGTTAAACATTTTTAGAAGTGACTGGAAAGTGACCCAGTATTCCTACAGGAGTCAGAAAAGGGATTTGCAAACAGGGTTGAAGAGTTGTCTGCCTCAGTAACTGAGCTACAAGACCCATCAGTTTACTGGTTAGAGCTTTGGAAGGTGAAGATCTCTAATTTAAAAGAGGAACAGTGACATTATCATGAAATCAGAGTACGTGTTTTTGGTGCAAAAGTAACCGAGTGAACCCATAAGATCTTACCACAGTCAGAAAAGTCTTACTGTTATAGTATTTCATAGAATTGATCTAAAATGGATAAGCATTAACCTATGATTTTCCACACTTTTAAATTGCTGTCATGGCCCCAGACAGTGTTTAAATCAAGCACTTTCAGGCAATTTTGGATAATAATTCAGGGCTGTGTGGGCTAAGGAGCATTCCTAAAAGGGACTCTGCAAGTGCCCAACTCTACTTCAAGGAGAAGGAGGATTAGAAATAAATTCCTAAATACTACGGGTGATCTGAAGAGATTTTATTCTTTTGCTTTAGTCAACACAAGAGAAAAATAAAAGAATAAATCAGATGCTAACAAGAAGTGCAGTGTCTCAGTCATTATTAATGGCTAAGAGATAAAGGAGATGCCTGAGAGATAGAGAGGTGACATTAACTGGAATGTGGACAACTTCATTAATTTTAGGACAAGAGTAGCAGAGTAGTAGGAGAAAGCATATTCACAAAAACTTATGATGTTAAGTCTTTAAATGTCCAGCATTGGAGGCAGCGAAGTTCATCTAAACAGTTGAAGAAAAGGAGCCAGAGCTTGACATCAGTCTTTACTCTCTGGACTTTCTATAGCCAGAATAAGGACACTTAACAAGAAGCTCCAGAGTCTTCAGAATAAGAGATCCTCCTGGAAGAACGCAAAAAAATAGGTATCCCATATCACAGCAAGGGGGACCATCAAAGGGGCAAACTGTGCAAAACTGAGACAAAGCCACCATAACGAATGTCATTTCTCCATTGTGCCTACAGCTGATGCAATGTGATATTTTTGGTTGTGAACTGTTATGTCACAATGCTCAAGAAAATGTATGAGCAGCTGTGAATCCATATCAGGGCAGAAAAAAAAACAATAAAAAAAAAAGAAGAGGTGACAAAGGACAAATGTTTTATGTCTCGCTCAAATGAGAGAATCTTTGATGAGAAACTGCTCAAAGTAAAAAGGAAAAAAAAAAGGGCTAAACATTTTGATGGAGATCATGACCAAAATCATAAATCCTCAAAACAAAATTCCAAAGAATCATTTTAAATTTTTATATATGTATACATATATGTACCCATATGGTATATGTATAAGTAAATGTATATACATATGTATAAGTTAATGACGGGAAAAGGCTGCTTCATTTAATACAATGACTGTTATTCTTTGTTTATCAAAGACAAGGATTTGCAGCTTGAACTTGGAAACAAGCCATACTGGCTCAGCGTAAATTAGGAGCTATAGGCCAAGAGATAGCAGGTCTGTTAAAATGTTTGCAGTGTTTTATTGTCTAGATTAATTAATGATAATGGTCAAGAGTACGATAATACATTGGCTTCCAAGAGGGAATCGGGCAATCTTCCCTGCTCAATGGAGTGTTAGAAGATTTGAAATATTTGAGGCACAAGAGGCTTCTATGATGATTTATACAACTCCAAGCTCCAACTGTCTTCTCCTGGAAATTTGCTATTAGAAGGTTTCTTGTAATTTAAGTGGATGTTATTGCTTCTTAATTTACTTTTTTTCTCCCTGCAGTTTCTGGAAGTTTAATATTCTTCAAAAACCTATGCAATTCATATTTTTTTAAAGATATACTTTTTAATTTATCCTATATAGGTTTGAGATTTTGTTACCATTTTGTCTTAGTGGTCAGTTATATAAAGAATTAATCATTTAAAGTGTCTGTCTTAAGTACCACTACCACTAAGAACTGTTCTCATGATGCACTTAACATTTCTTTAATTTCGAAACAGCACTATATATATTCTATGAAAGAATAAATCTGTGTTTTCCTTTTATAAGAATCAGACCCTTCATTTATATTTCTGGTTCTTGCAAAAATACATGTCAACAGGAATGTACATCACACCTGATATAAGCGACCAGTCAGGAACCCAAATATGTAAAGAACCTTTGAGCAACAGGGAAAAAAGATATATACACACACACACACGTGTGCATGTATATCTATATCTATATCATCTATATCTATATCTAGATAGATGGATAGATATAGATATAAGTGAACGTGTGTGTATGTGTATATATATAATTTTCATATTATATATATTAATGAGGAATCACATATTTTGGAGTGGGAAGGTCTTTTATCATTCAGTTCTTATGGCTTCTGTATGTCAACAGTTCCTTTCCATACAGAACTGAAGGTTTTACTCTTGTTATTTATACAAATTTTGAATTTTGTATCCAATTCACTTTTAAAAAGTGTGTTAAAGTGTTAAAGGTCTTCTTATAATAAAGAGCTTTGCAGATTGGAAAACAAAGGAGTAATTTCTGAAATAGAAATGAAATAAATATATGATATGGACCTATAAATGTTCCCTAAGAAAGTATTTTTACTGCAAAGTTACAGAAAGTGTTCTGTATTAACTAGACATAACCATTAAAGGTTACATATTACCTAAAGGTTACACTTACATATATCTTACATAAAAAAAAAATTAAATGCTTTTAATTGTCCAAACTACTCTTGTTTTAATTATATAATCACATTAACTTCTTAAAAAAATAATATTTGTATAAATATTTCTCAGAGGAAGAGTTTTCTGCTCTTGAAGTTTGATCCCTCTCATGATAAATTCCCAGTGCAGCTCTGTATCTCTAATCTGAGAACACTAAGACAGGTGTGGAGACTACTATTTTGCATGCTTTTTATGTTGATAGGGTCTCTCTATTTTTAATTTATTTCCTCCTAGATCCAGTAGTTCTGTGAACCATTCATATCACTCTCTTGGATGAACGTTCTCTCCCCTTCCAGGGAGGCCCACAAGTCATGTATTGACTTGACAGGGATGCCTGACAGCTTCACGATAGTGTTTTCTGTCCCTTTAGCTTTATCCTCTCAGAAGCAGCCTTCACTATCCGAGAACAGTTGTTTGGTGTGTGCTTTGGCTGGCACTGATTCACACACTGCTCTTCATTCCACTGGTTTAGAGTCTGCCCACTCTTTTCCAAGGCAGGTCTAAGGACATGGTCTAAAAACTACTGCAGTAATCACAATTTCACAGCGTCTAAAGCCAGAAGAGATAGTTAGAACATTTTGTCTGAGTGCAATTATGTCACACACTGCTATATTTAGTCTTTACACTGCAATAATTTCAATAACTCAGGTTGGGCTACACTGTGTAGACTTGGATCCATCCTATGGATCCTACTGCAGGACCTGTGTAAGAAGCCCATGCACCTTCAGTTCCTTCACAGACTAGACCCAAAGGAAAGAAATCAGTGCTTCAAGAGGACAAAGCAAGATACACACTGCCCTATAAAGAATATAAAGGTATTTCGGAAATAGAACATAAAAGGAAAAGCATTATATCACCAAACAAAGCCTTTATGTGTCCTCAGATATGATGAGCAGACTGTCAAACAGCAGAACTTTCTATGCCAAGCTGAAAACGTGGGGGTCAAAAAAGGGTAAAAAGGTAACAAGGACAATTAAACGTATGGATAGGCTTCCATGTTAGAAATATATATATATATATATGCTGAGGTTCTTCAGTTTGCCAAAGAGACATTTGACATAATGCGATAGAGACTTGTGAAATGATGAGATGCATTCTGGCTGCATTTACCACCCCTTCTAATGCTGGCATCAGGGAAGGGCAAATAAAAACACACTTCAAGTTCAAAACAAAAGGAAGGGATTGTCACATAGTGAGACATTATGCTGAGGGACTCAGAAAACCATTAAAATAAAATAAGGAGCATTTATTATCTACGGTTGCAGTTCTCCAGAAGTTTTTAAACAAATTTCATCACTTAACAACCACACTTCCTAAATAGGAAACCGTTTGTTTATTTGAATAGTGTAGGGTGTATAAATGACAAAAAGAGGAAAAAATATCACTGACTTGCAGCTTCTGCAGCTTCAGGAACAGACGCCTTGCACACATAAAATAGCACCTTGGGAACGACGATGCCTGGTTTTGGGCAAAGCAACATCTGTCTAAGGGAAAACATCTGGACTGCTGCAACATGCAGTAGGAAGTAAAATTTACCTTAAAGATCCTCCATGGGGACTGGCAAAAATGAGCTTTCTGCATAAAGTTATTCTTTAGCAGTCCAGTACAATTGTAGCAGAAATCTTAGGGGTGCTCTAACACAACTACAACAAAATTCAGAGTTCTGCTATTAGTGTCATATTAACCATATAGGAAACATTTGCAAAAGCCTTTGAGAGCCAACCTCATACTGGAGTTCACTGCAGAAACCTTTGCCCTTTCTCAATACACAAGGGTTTGGATTCAGGTTTTCAGATATTCTTTATACCATTTGTATCAAATAAAATCCTAGGGAAGAAGAAGAACCCTCTGTCCCAGGCATTCGCCATCATATCAGTGGAGCAAACTCTTCCCTTCAGAGAAGGGGTGTCTGGAAAACGCTGCCTTTGGCCAGTAGATCTGAATTCTTGCATGTGCCAAAGATGATCACAGGCTGCTCTAACCTGTTCTTGCAGCTGGATCCAGAAGAAAACATGTTGCTTTGATTTTAAAGAATTATGTATGTGAAAAAAATAGACATATCTTAGAATTGTAGCAGTTGTGATTGGGTTTATATAAACAAATGCTATCAGATTTAAAAGAATACAGATGCTCCATGGTTACTAGACACAATGTTTGTGAAACTCATCAGTATATTTTTAAACATACAGTGACAAGCCCCTCCGCCCTGACTTTAAAGTACATGAAACATTGCACCCTTATAAGGTTTGAGGTCAGACAGGGAAGAATAATGATCAGTGAGTTGCCCAGAAGCTGGCTTATTTTTGCTCCCCGGCTAAGAGTAATGGACTTGATCCTCCCCTGCATCTTTTCAGAAGAAAGAGAATCTGAACCATGCAGGATTCTGGAGCCACAAACTGGTCAGAAATAATACCATGATACATGCTGCAATCTTTTCATCACGGTGTTGCATCAGTAAGGAAAACGCTGGATTGTAGTGACCCATCTTCATGCAATAACTCTCTCCAATTGCACTTGGTGATTAAGCAGCTCTCCTGCCTTAAATCATCAAGCAATGAAGGCTGCCTGCTTAAACAGAGAAACTGTTTTCCAGATCAACCACGTATCTGCTGAGATCAAACAGCAGAGTCACCTTCCAGGCCTAACATCATTTATCCAGGATCATTCCTAGCATGACAAAAAGGATTTGTGTCTCTGGTGGTGAGGAGGGATTTCAATTCATCCTGCAGGAGTTCAAGGCAGGCACCTTGACACCATGTACCAAAATATCTGTTATGCTCTGCACTCCACAAGTGCCTGCTGAGGCTCCAGCTGTCCATCAATGAGTCTACACTCTATACCAGTGAGACAGTGAGTTTTGTGTCCTTTTTGGCATTTAAAAATGCCAAAAGATTGCTGGTCTAATGTCCATATTCACACCAACTACTCTATCTCCTTCTCTTAAGTGTTGTAACTACTGTGATAACCAAGTAATAAGTAATCCAGACCATCTTTTACCCAAGGCATCAAGATCCTAGCTGATAATACCCACTGAGAGAATAAAAGTGACTGTGGAAACAAAGTTAAACACATTCAATAGTGTCATCTCGTACAAATTAAGTAATGTTTTGTTTTCTAATAGCTTAATGGTTTGTGTGCAATGATTAAATTTTAAAAAGCTAAAAAATAAAAAAAAAAACACATAATCACACAGTCCTATTAAAGACCTATGTGGGTCACCTGGGCAACTCTAAAAATTGAACCCCTTGCTTTGGAAACATGCAGATTCACATGGTTGATGCCAAGATACACAGGAAATCGCTTGCAAAATCATGTCTTAGAAACAGCAACAGTCTTCCCACCTACCCATAACTGTTAACTAAGATGCCCAAGCACATGAAGAAGCATGTTTTCTCAGCGCCATTAAAATTCATCTATGACCAGGAACGCACTGCAGTTAAATGCATGGTTTGCTCCAGTGTTTTGTTCCCATTATGTTATTTTACCTAGAATCCTGAATTGCTTCCGAAGAATAACAAATGGTTAACAACTCTCCAAAGAGAGTTGTTGAGTTACAGGTTAGCTCATGTAAATCAGTATAGCTCCGCTGAGTGCATTCACACAGGCTAAAATATCTGTGTTAAAAAAATAAATAAATAAATAAGGGGAAAAAAAAACATTCATGTACAGGGGAAGCAGATAAGCTTTACACATCCTAAAAGGTGAATGTGTAACCAGTGTGTGGAGCAGCTACTAAGCTTCAAACAGGAAGGCGTCTGCTGCAAGAGAGAGTGCAAAGCTATTTGGAGGTGTCATGATACAAGGGTATAGCAATGCAGCTTACTCAGGTTAATGGCCTGATAATATCAATGCTGAGGCCTGGAAAGCCACCGCCTCAACATCCTTGGCTGGCAATGTCAATACAAGCTCCACAGAGATTGGGGCTCGGGGCAAAGTCGGGGCCTTTTTGCATGCCAGACGGATGAAAGAAGGGAAATCTATTTCAGTGCTTAAAGGACGGAGTGGCTTTGGGAGCAGAAGGTCAGAAAGATACACGGGTAAGTTGCTGTATGGGAGTTGACTGGAAAAGGACTAATGAAATAAAACCCCGATAAGGCTTTGGAACAAGATCCTACAGTCTATCAATGCCTTGGGATAGTGTAAGAGAGACACATGGGAACTCAGACATAAGGCAAGCAGGGGTTTCTCGCAGTGTTGACAATAAATATGTTTGTTCTAAAAAAAAAAAAAAAGAGAAAAAAAAGAAAAATAAAACCCTTGGAACAAAAAGCCCTTGCAGGATGATATGGGAAGAAAAGCCTGTTTGTGGTGAATACAATGGGGAATTTGTTCACGCTGATGCAGACAAACCCATCACTTGAAAACTAAAGGCATTTTTTTGACCCTGCTCACTCCTCCTATTGCATCCCTCCAGCTGGCATCCATGCCTACAAGATGGGGAAATCCACCTCCCTTTCAGAAAAAAAATGCATTCCCGTGGCTGTATTCTATTGCAAGTGCTGAACAGGTACACTGCCCTGCTGGACGTGGGCCTTGGGACAAACACTGGGGACCTGGTGCTCCATCATTCCCTAAACACGCTGAAATGCACGGGCCACCTGAGGATACAGGTCATGTCCACACCTCCTTGACTACTCTCTCACCTGAGTCTCTAAATTTTTATTTACAGAAATGTATGACTTTGCCATTCCCCACCTTCTCAATACTCAACAACACAAAGGATATTTCCACAGAGAAAGGAGAATTATCTGCCAGTCATTCCTGGTTATTTCTCTATATTTGAGCACATGGCAGCCTGGACAATCTGTGCACAAATAGTTTTGCTGCATTTAATCAGAGCATTGAAGAAAAGCTTTGCGTTAGCAACTATATCTGATTGTATCTTAATAGCTAAATTCAGGTTACTATGCAAAGTGCTTTCTTCATTTCAGAGCAAATCCCTGGTTAGAAACAGAATTTATTGGTTCTTTTCCAATATATACTATAGGATATGCTCATTTCTATAGAGCTTTCTAATACAGAAGCTCTTTCATGGCACAGGACACAGTGAAGCATCGGGACCTAGCTGCAAAATTGATCAAAAGTTACAGTCTGAAGAATTAAGAAAGAAGACCAGCCTTTTCTGAATTCCAGGAATAGCTTCCATGAATTTCTAGGGGGAGATTCAGAGAAGAGGAGGAGGTGAAGGAAGACTTCACCTGGTCAGATCCCAAGCCACCAAAGCATCAAGGGCAACGCTTCTTCCTTCAAGCACGGGAGCGATCACTATGGTTGCTTATAGGGACACGAGTTTCCCACTGGAGCAGGGATCCTCCAGATTGGAAGAACATTGGCATTTTGAGAGACAGATACCTGAGATCCCATTCCAAATCTTCTAGTAGCTTAATACCTGTGTCTTTTATTAAGTCATTTGAACATCCTTATGCCTTAGCTTCTTCATCTTTGAAGTTATTGCCTATTTCTACGGAAATGATCCAAGGCTTAATTAATTGTCCAGGTTAAATGATTTAGGCTTCAGAATGTAGGTTTAACTTACAGCTGATATGTTCATATAAATGAAATGTTGGTATTGAGGGAGAGGCAGGAGTAGCAATCTTATTCAGGAACCTTTATGCTTTTAAACTACTGTAGTTAAGGAATTCACAGATTTCGAGCCTGGAAAGGACTTGATCTCCCAGATAACAAACTCTAGGTAAAATTTGTCACATAATTTTAAATAGCACTTACAAGTTCATTACAAGCATGTTTTTAAAACTTGACTTGTTCCTGCAAGTCTCTTTGACTCCAAGTAATTAAAAGTATAGGTGGGTTTCTAGTCACATTCATTCTGGTTTTGTGATTTATGCCTGAACAAGTAGCACTTCAGCTGGAAGCTGACTGTGCTTCTTGTGTATATATGTTCATGATGGCACTCAAATACATTCATGAGGCTGAAAAGCATTAAATAGCATAAATAAAGTTAATACTAAATAAATAGAAAAGACGTTCAACAAACATTTATATGGGATTTTCAATGACTTCCTACTAATGCCTTGACTAACACCCACAAGTGAACATGATCCTGCTTAGACAGAGTTGAAATGAAAAATTTGCTTTTATTCTAAACTCTATTTGCTGTACTGTGATTTATCTGTTTCACCATTTTATCCATCAGGTTGTTTTATCCAGATCAGAGACCACGAGCAAACTGGGAGAGAAGCCACTAATTTTCAGACTTCTTTATAGACCCCAGTCCAGAGGACCTTGATTGGAAGTCCTGGACGCACAAAAGCAATGTCTCCTTGAGGAGCCACGCATCAGAGCACACAACCACAAGCAAAACCATCCCACTGAAAATAAAGTATGGCACCCTACAGATCAGAGGACTATTTTTCAGATAACACTGTTTAATGGAGTTAAAACCCGCACTGAGCACTCAGGTTTGGATTGGGCTCCCATGACAACTTTTGAGATAGTCACTGCAAACAAAACATTTCTCAAATGCCAAGCACACATATTTCTATTGCATTGGGTGGATTAAGCCTTAAATTCATTGCAAAGGTGTAACCTGCTAAGGTTGCAGCATGCTGCACAGTGCTCGGCACCTTCAGCTAATCTGGGTATTTCAGACCTGTTCTCCATCATGTTGTCTAGCCCTATGGGACTTGCCAGCATCCAAACTCATCTGTAGTATCATGGATTTGCACCCAGTTCTCATTAAACACAATCTTAACACAAAGGAATCCAGTAACCACATCTCTCTGGTGTCTTTCATGATCAGTAAATTTATCCAATGTTCTTATTATCATTCCCAGGAGTGTTGATTGGTAGGTGGTGGATAATCCTAGACAAGGCAAAGCAGCGACTGAAAGCTGGAATCACACAGGGATGTAAGCTCCCAAGGCAGGATTAAGCGTTATAGAATGTTATTTAAAGATTTAGCCACTTGTTGCAGGAGGTGGAGGGAAACACGGACACCTTCACCCGCATTGTCAAAACTGCAGCAGGTTCTTCGTGATTTCCTTCACCTCCATTTTTCCCTCAAGACTGTTTTCCCCCCACTGAATTCAAAAGCAATCCTCCGACATTCACGTTGGTCACGGACACCATTGCCTTGACCAGGGATACGAGGCAAGTTCACTGCGAAGTTTCTGCCAAGCTCTTGACTGCACTAGCAGCACCATAATGCAATTACACACTGTAAAGGTGCACGGCGGCATGTCCCTGACATCTACACCAGCACATCTGCTCCAACATCCTTTTCCTCTGCTACGTCTACACTTATAATGTCCAAACTGCAGCACATGAGTTGCCAAGTTCCCGTCTCCCCCTTCTGTTGAGGAAAGTTCATCCCCTTTTTTTTTTTTTTTTTTTTTTTTACAGTTTTATCCTTACTGGTAGTGGAATTTATAGCAATGGAAGGTTTGTTTTCAAAAGCTTCACATTGAGCTTTACTACAAAATTTGCAGTTGTAAATTCACTCGCTTTTGGAGGAAAAATATGGTCTGTTGAGACTCTTCCCTTGTCCTGTCCTGTCCCCATTGGAATTTAGCAATGGAATAAAATCAATGGAATGTGCAATTCTATTCATTATCTGATTTCCAAGTGTTTTACATGCCATCAGTATTAGTGTATATCATTGGCATATGGGGAAATACAGGATTAGAGAAATCAAATGTGTTTCCTGAAGGCTTGAACAGTGTTGAAGTGTCTTCAGTTCCAGTTTATGCTTTTTCTCAAAAATTCACTGAATACAGGAGTTATCAGTCTCAGCAGGGTGGGCTTCGGGCAGTCCTTTAGACTAGTTAGTGTTTTCTTGGGTAAGAAGTGTTTAGGAATTTGGTTTGAGGGGATCGACTTTACTGAACCAAAGAAGAATCTGAATTACTGTGTATTTTATGTTGCATTTGATGTACCTTCCTTACATCTTAATGTCCACAGTCGTGGCAATACTAGGAGACATGGATAAATGAAACACAAAATAAGCAATCCCATATTGCAAGTCATTGCTACTAAACATTTTACTCTTCTTGTCCAAGTTTTCGAAATGTTTTGTTTCCTGATGAGGGAAGCATCATTATTTTATGAATAAAGAAATCACTGGCCAACATAACTTAAGAATATGAGGTCCTAAGATGGTATTCGGCAAACCTAACTCCAAAGCTGATAATATCCCATGCCCAAAGGCTTTACTCGTTGCATCCAAAGTGGATGCTATAAGGCACTATGTTGACCTGTGTTAGATGGACAAACTAATTGAGATCCCTAACCCATTTATGCTATTTTCATGTCCACTAAATTTACATTCTGTAAGAGTTATCTCCCTTAGCAAGCTCTCCCCATGTAGAAAGAGAAGACTGAGTGCAGAAAGACTAAGAGGTGAAGGATACGGGCTGCAAGGGACAGAAGGCATCAGAAGGTCAGATTAGAAAGGGACACTGGGGCAAACAGCATCTCACGTGCACTGGACAGACAAATGGTCACCCTTTTGGGAGATTAAAGAAGGTGAAAGATTCTCAGGATCCTCTCGAATGGAAATGTTGGGCAAACAAGAGACAGATGTATGGGTAGAGGTAAGGGGTGATGAAGAGGGAGGAAGAAACCAGAGGACTTGAGGGAAAGGCATGGGAAGAAATTTTAAGCTCATGTGCAAATGCTAGTGGAGCTCCGTGAGAGCTTGTGTTTATCAGCGGAGGCACCAAAAACTTTAGGTTCAGTGGAAAAAAGATGGGCTGATTTCTGACAGGAAAATCCTTCTTGTGGAAAATAACAGCAGGCTCCTTTGGCGCAGCTTAGATTTACGTCGTATACAAATGTCTATCTCAAAATAATGCCTGTCTAGGAATATCAAGCTGCTGTGTGCTCTGGGTTGTGCAGATTCTGTAAGAAACAGATCCAGGGACAAGAGCAACTCCTCCCACATCAGCACGGTTGCCCATTCAGTGAGTCCTGGGCTGGGAACAGAGCTTCAAGGTGGGACCAGAGCTCCAAGGTAAAAGCACGAGCAGGAGTACACCAAGGACACAGCATTATCCGTTCCTGTCTGTTTGCCCAGATTCACACTCATCTTTCATAATCAGCAAGACAGCAGCAAAAGTGTCTGGCATGGCACCACATTTTCATTTTTCTTCATTTAATTGCACTCCATCCTACGGAATGGATCAACAAGCAAACAACACACAGGAAAGAAACCAAGAGCCAGTCAGCAGGTCTGGCTGGGAAGATTTACTCGCAAGGAGCTGGGAGCAGAGCCAGGTCCACCTGACTGTGAGACTTGCTAGGGAGGCAGGGAGAGGACTTTTTTTTTTTAATAACTCTGGGAGGAGAGGCCAGAAAAGCAGAAATCTGAAAGAAATGATATTTCAAATTCGCAGAGCGGGACATAAAAGTCCGTACAGAGAAATTGATTCCACTCTGAGCCGCACTGCAGAATACTTCATCCTGCCTCATGGCCTCCCCATGCAGAGATTTACAAAAGCAGAGCAAGGCCAGGTTTTCTATTTTTCCATTCTGGAAAAGGGCTTCCGTGGCTTAACTGAAATGGCTTTCTGACATGTCATTTCTTAATTCCAGCTCATTCCATCCCTCCCTCCCACCACTGCTTCTCCCACCCGCCAAATTAGAGCATTTCAGCGAGCAGCCTGTACGTTTCAATGCGATGTTAATTTGATGTCCCCAAAGGGATGGATCTCGCTTTCTCTCTCTCCTGCACACGCGCTTTCCGTGCAGCGGTGGTGACACCGAACCTGCTTTCCTGAACACAGGCTCCCAATGCCTGCTCAACCGTTTGCTAATCTGCGAGAAGCCGTTTCCGACTTCTCACAAATCAGCTGGGAAGGAAACATTTTTTTTGCCCCGTGGTTAAATCCACGCAGTGCACAAGGCAGCGGGAAGGAGAGAGAAAGATGTCTACACATCACAGATCGCTCCAAAAGCCCCAGCAGGACAACTATGAGGCTTCAGGAGCACAGACAGCTCTGTCTGTCACAGCACCTTGGCAGAGCAAGATCCTTGCTTGTCCTAGCACCTATAGGGACATCTCATTTCCAACGGGCAGCGATGGTGAACAGGAACTACAACATCCGTCTTCCACACAGCATCAGCAGACAAGCAGCCATAAGACTGAGTGATATCTCGCTTGCCTGCTGAATTTTTCCTCGGAGACTCTCAAGGAGCCTTAAGGACACCATTAGGCGTTGCCACACATTTAGTAGCTATTGACCGAGTGTTGCATATTGAGGAGAAGTGATTTCACCAAGGTTCTGCAGCAGTGGTCACACTGCCAAAACACTCAGCAGTGAGAGAGGCTCCTTGTTGACCTGAGCACACATGGGATGTTCTGGCAATCTCCACTGCATGGCTGTGACATAGAAGGGTAGACCTGAGATACCCTTTTGTCCCTAGTGCGTGTACAGAGCTCCTTAATTGTATGTGACATGATGCACTCAAAATCCCATTGCTTATTTCACTAGACTTGGACAGGACAGTCATTCCTCAGGCTGAGACTGGAGAATGGGGAGAGGTGAGGACATACCCGTTTGACTAATGAAGCTCAACCCAAGTATGAGGAAAGCAAGGAGAGCAGCCTGAGGGTGGGCAAAAGCACAAAAGTTACTTTAATTTAATGTAACCAACTGAACCATCTTACTCGCCCATCAACATTGTGCTCTGTCGTTATGAGGAAACCAAGGAGAGCAGCCTGAGGATGGGCAAAAGCACAAAAGTTAATTTAATGTAGCCAACTGACCCATCTTACTTGCCCATCAACATTGTGCTCTGTCGTTATCAGACTGATAGCTGGTTCTACCACCACCACGGAGGCTCCTTCCCCAAATAAGTTCTTTACACTACCCAGCCTTCAAACTAGATTGCTCTGTCATATTCCACCTATATCTAAAATCAAAGTATGCCTAGAAACTTCAGCAGATCTTGAAGGCTAACAATCACCTTCTTTAGCATCATTTTTTGTATGTATCAAGATAAACTGCTGCTCCATAGCCAGAACAGGCTTCGTATGCCTTTTCTGATGCTGTTTAGAATTATGGCTTGTGTTTTGGTGACAAGCAAAATCACTGGTCTCCTTTTATTATNTGTATCAAGCAACATTTTTTGTATGTATCAAGCTGCTCCATAGCTAGGACAGGTTTTGTATGCCTTTTTTGATGCTGTTTAGAATTATGGCTTGTGTTTTGGTGACAAGCAAAATCACTGGCCTCCTTTTATTATTGCTCAAAAGTTATGATCTGCTGATAACTCCTAGATTTATATATTATAAGGTAGGGCACTCTCCGGAGAGTAAGCCCTGACTTTGGAAAACATTTCTCTGCTCTGTACAAGTCCTTATTATCCATCAGGGTGCACTTCGGGATCTGTCAATGTATTTAGACATCCGCTGTTGTTTGGCTTGGTAGGGGATGAAAACACTATTTCAGGATTGTTGACACTTTGTCAATGTAGCTTATTTCCGTAGGTGGCTTTGTTCTATATTCTTGTGTAGATTCATGGTACACATTTTTTTTTAAAAAAAAAGGAACAGCAAGAGACATTTGGCAAAGGGGGAGTTGATACTGTCAAAAGAGCAGCATCAGAAAGGGATTGGGGTCCCAGCTTTCTAGGGACTCTGCTCTGAAATCTGGCTTCTCACCTCTTCCCTTGCACTGGTTTTTATCTTAAAAGTGGCAAGTTCACACTACAGCCCCCTGATGCTAGAAGAAGGGCAGCAGCTCTGTGCATACAAGGTGCCAGGGTGCAGTACCTGACTGATGCTCAGCACAGCAAAACGCTTTCATCGGATTTCACCTGACAGAAAAACACGGCAAATGATAACGCCATCCGTTATGTAGCTTCATCATTTTGAGCTGTGATTACGTGACATTCCCCCCCAAAAAATAGTTGGCTTAACTGGAGATTTGTAAAAGAAGAAGTGAGATGCTGCAGAGAGTACACAAGGGTCATTCTCTGGGTTCACGCCGGATGAGCAAGGAACAGGAGGTGAAATGAGAAACTGAAGATCTGTCCTCTTGCCATTTACAATCCGTTGTGATGGAGAGGATTTCATATTGCAAGAGGAAATGAAAAACAACAAGAAAATCATTTAGAAGAAAAGAGAGTTAGAAACCAAGGAGTTTGTTCCACCGTTTTCTTGCTCTATGTAATGATATTCATTTAGTTTCCCTAGTTCAATGTTACCTTTGCCTATTACTACTGACCTAGGTAAGTTCTCCCTGCACTGTCAGCTGAAAGGAGAATTTCTCACTC
>VWPW01023217.1:0-41138 GCA_013389825.1 Crypturellus undulatus
CCCCATCCCCCTTCTCGTCTAGTTTAGTTCTTAAGAGTATTCTGTTGGCATTCTTTCCAATACAGAGAGCTTATGGCTTCTACTGTGTTGTATAGGTTTTTGGATGTTGATGGAGTTTTTTATCTGGTGTATAGGGGTTACAGTGGCTCAATCTCTCCTGTGCTTACACGTCTCAAACAAAACAACATCTCAAATTTTCGGTGCAAAGCTGCACTAGTGGTAGCTGGTGGTCAGCTCCCTTTCCTGGTATTACTCACAAAGTTACTTTGGCGAGGGCCACTGATCTGCTCCTCATTGCTTTTAGTTCTACAGTTCTAATCTCATTGATATTAGCAAAGGTGTTCATAAATATCTCAGTAAAATTTAGAAGATACTGTCAATGGTGAGCTGTAAGATTTCAAACACAACTTGTAGTAAAAAAGTAACATGTGGAAAGTGGGAAAGCATCCTACAATTAACAAGCTATATTTCATTACATTTTTTTTTCCTTGAGGGTAAAAAAAGAAGTTGACTTTCGTAAAATACCATGGATACAGCTGAAATAAGGAGGATGTCCTTTTATTGAGCAATGTTAGAGGAAGAAAAACTTTTTCCTTTCTCTCTTTCTCTCTTTCTCTCTTTCTCTCTCTCTTTGTTTCTTTTTACCCATACTGTTTACCATTTGAGTACCAGAAAAAAAAAGGGAGGAAGCAAGGGGGCAAAGAAGATTTGAAGGTTACTGGATTTTGTGTGTGCATGTGTTTTGTTTTTTAAGGGAAGTGTTAAGTAGTGTTGACAGTCAGTTTGACTTCTGCAGCATGGCAATAACATTCCTAACAATAGTCCAACTCAGAAGTCAGAAGGAGTATTATAGCTCTTTTAAACTGTTCGATTATTCTTGCACTACTGAACTATTGTTTCAAAAATGCATTTTGTTGTTTCCCTTTGAGGGGCTAAAAACCCTTTCCTGTGGTTTACTGAGGATCTTTGAACTACTTTTTTAGATGAATTTGTGATAGGTTTTGTACTGTGATTTTTATATTTAGTCTCTTGAATCCATCTGACCTGAATAGCCTGAGGGAGATAAGTCAGGAAGCATAGAAATCAAGAAAACCTGAAGCTAGTACTTCAAGCTGAAAGAGAAGCTAATACAACTCGGTCAATAAGAATTTCTGCTGCAAGAACAAATAATTTGATTTTTTTTCTCACTGTTCTGCCTTTTTGATGAAAAATCTTAATTTCTATACCATTTGAGTAAACTAGGAAAAACCATCTGATCGTCAGGTATCAGAATCTGGGCACAGTTTTCTGAAACTGAGGTTTGACCTTAAGATGCTCAGTGTCTGAGGTTTGAAAGAGATTTAAGAGACATATCCTTCAATAATAAGAATAGAAAGGGACATTTTTATGCACACTGCACTTTGGAGTTGATGGCAAACAGGTCTCAGATTGAATTGTCATCCATAACTTTTTCCCCAGCATCTGACAGATATCAAGAAGAGGCTGGGCACTGGCTCAGAGTGCTTGCGACTAGTGTGCTGGCTAAGTTGTTCATAAAACCCATTTTAACATCACAGTAAGACAGAGAGGAAGGCGAACAAAATCTGTGTGGGTGCTTGATGATTTGGTTGTATTGTCCTGAGAAAAATGAAATCAAGGATGTGGGTCATACGAATCACACAAGGCAATGACCAGGGGGAACTCATTAGAGAACAGGGAGCTGGTTGCTTATACCTAGATTTCCCTAGAATTGTTCAGGAGTTTAAAAATCACATGTGGTAGTAAAGTACAAACCTATGGAAAACAGATGCAGGATATAGACTCTGAGATTTTCATTCACTTGTAACAGTAATATCTGTTTCAAGGATTATAAAACATACAAAATATGTTCTTTAGCAATTATTTTGTTAGAAGTTCACTGGAGCAAACTGTTCATTTATCCAATTGTTACCAATCACAGGGAAAATGCTGTTTATAGATTTGAAAGGGTCCTTGAAAGGGCCCTACTGAGTTTTGGGAAAGTCTAGTAGAGGTACTAGACACAGCTCGATTCTGCTTTTTTTTTTTTTTTTTAACAAAACCTTGATATGTGCTTTGGCACTTCCCTATTTAATGAAAAGTGACCTCCTCTGTGGAACGTGAAAAACACATTTTAAAAGAATGCAGAGTACTGTTATTTTCCTTGCTATTGAATTGGCAGGTACTTTACCACATCCTGTCTTGGAAAGATTATTTGTCAGCAGCAATGTTAACTTTGCTAGTTTTAAAAAAAAAATTAATAATGCGAAGGATTCTATTTCTATAATCTGCTTACTTCACAGTTGACAAAGGTAGTTACGTATTTAGTCACTGAATGAACTTTGTGTTAAGAGGCAATGAAAACCTATCTTCCACAAATATCTAAAAGATAGGGTAACTGTGTCTAAACCCAGGAGCTGCAGGTGTGATTTTGGAGACCTGGCAAGTATTCCAATTGCTATGCACATATCTACCTTGTGCAAAAATGGTCTAATCTCAGCTGTAAATGCTGAGAATTACATGCCATTTTCCTTAGAGCAATAAATGTTCTTTTGTCTGTCTAGATTTCTTTTATATGTTTTGCACAGGTAATCCCTACCCATGCTGCTATCTGTCATTAAAATATCAAAACCTAATCAGTCAACTGGCAATAAATGGAAAAAATAGAAATCCATAGCAAAGATTAATAATATCTAAAAGTGGTTTATGTGTCCTAGTGGGATTTCTCCTTTTTAACAACAAAGTGTAGAGTGAAAGAATATGCACAGCTTACTTTGTCTTCCTCTTTCTTTTGATCTGAAA
The DNA here is from genome assembly GCA_013389825.1 of Crypturellus undulatus. Taxonomy (NCBI): domain Eukaryota; kingdom Metazoa; phylum Chordata; class Aves; order Tinamiformes; family Tinamidae; genus Crypturellus; species Crypturellus undulatus. Next base: position 2,800 of record VWPW01023217.1, read on the forward strand.
GAACAATCAGATAAGGCTGATTTCTGAAGACAGTTCAGAATGAACAGATTTCAGTTGCCCCCAGTGATAACCATCATTGTCAACAGGAGGCATTCCAGGTACTGACACTAGAGCCTTAAATGTTCAGATACGGAACATTTTATCTTTTATTTTAAAACCTACTGCTGAGAACCCTCTTTATAGAATGCAATGGATGATGAGTATTTAGAAGAAGAGTGAACCCTGAAGGAGAATAAAGCCCAAGCCTCAGAGACTGTCAGTGAACACCAGAAGGACGGAATAATTTAAGGTTCAGATGGGGAATTTCATGCACATTGAAAACCTGAAGCTGTGAAAAGTGGCAGAATAGAACTCTGGAGTTGGAGAAGCTACAAAAGCAGAATTCAGAGAATCTGGAGGCCCTGACCTTAGCAGTCATTTGTCCAGACCACTGAATCACCACACACATCAGTTCAACAAAACAAATGCCTTTTTCAAACAGAAGGCTCAAAACTGGAGTATGTGAAAGTACTCTTAGTCCATGTTGAGGTATCAGTATTAAACCAGTACATAAAAATGTTCATGTCATCTTTTGGAAGCCATTTAGTTCCAACAAGTGTGATCAGTCCCTCTTTTTAACTCACAGGCTTCAACATTCAGTTCTGTGAAGAAAATATTGATTTTGGCACAGTGTGAGTAGTTACATTTTATGACTCATATACATTGCCCAAAGTTCATTGAACATGATGCAGTGTTGTGTTTGTAGTATAGTGTCAAAATGGCTTGTTTACAAATAGAGAGATACTAACATTCTTCTGATTTAAAGGGCTTTACACCCTCAATGCCATATAGTAGCTAGCAGTTCACTGTCTTAATGATTATTTAAATTAGCAGCTAGTAATTGATAGCTTAGTGCACCTCAAAACCAGCATAAAATATGCTGAGATCATTCTTAACACCCCATCAAGAGTAACTAATTTTGAGTAAGTAGACGTAAATGAATTCTTAATCGTGGTATTCTTTTTGTGCATGTGCTCATCAGTGCCATTACAGTCAAAAACAGGCCTGAAAAATTACATGTTGTTTCTTATCTAGTTTGCTTTCAAATAGCTTGCTTTCCCTACCAAGCTGAGGTATGGTATTTAATCCCCTTGATTCTAGTCCCAGGTCTCCAGTAGTGTCATTGCTTCTTTCACACACTCCAGGTAAGATTGTTCAGCTCTTTGTGAAGTTGTGATTAGGACAGGATTTGTAGCTGATTCCAGGTATTTCTCAGTGATCATTAATAGCAGGAACATGCTATTACATGTGTGTCTTCCAGACATGCAAGAGATATACAGAGTTGCTCAAATTGACTCAAACCATACTGTAGGTTTTAAGTACAAGAGTAAGACTTCATTTGTTTAAAAGGCATAGAATTACTTGATTTTTTACCAGCATCTCATAACGCTTGAGTGGTGAATCTTGTAGTTCAGTAGGATTTTCCTAGATATTGATACAGTGAATATAGATAAGTACAAGTGCAGATGCTAGTGAGTTAAAAGCTGGATCTATGTTTTTGAATGTCTGTGAGTAGGAGAGAAGAGAAATTAAAATAAACTTGAAAGTCACAGACACTGAGAAGCATAGCTGAAGGTCTCATATCTTCTTCCTCATCTCAGTTTCCTTGATTCTTTTGCTGTTTTCTGCTTCTGCGAGGAATGCACGTTGTGGGAGGCTGCGTTGGCTGTGACTGCAGCCACTGTTGGAGCAAGGCTGTCCAGTTTGCTGAATATACAGGACTACCTTCCTCTTTTTCCCCAGGGTTTCCTTTCTTGCCGATTCACTGTCACTTCTAACTTAGAAGGAAAGTAAGATGCTATAACTGTCCTCTATATCCCCCAAAGTTGATGGAAAATCTTCCTGCAGGAAGATAAAGGCCAGTAAAGACAGGGAAAAGTAGATTACTTTGGGGCAACTTCAGATGTGTCCCTGGCATTCTTTTTTTTCCTATCAACAAGTGATGATATCTGTTAAATAGAATTCCAGAAGAGTTTTACAGTAAGAGCTATACATAATGAGAACATAATTACTTTGCCCACTGTTCTGGAAAGATTAAGTTGGTCGCAGGTGTGGAATATGACTTTTCAGTATTTTTGGAAATAAATTTTTCAGATGATAAAGTACCAAGCTACCAAATAAAAAATAAATAAATAAATAAGTGGCTTTGGCTTTGACTTTGACTTACCGTTTTTTACTAAATAGTTTCTGTCAAAATATGAAAACAATTCAAAAACTTATATGGAACACAGACGTATTGCAAATACCTGTACCCTTTAAGATGGCTACTAGGTCACATTTATTTTTATGGTTAAATTTGTGTCTACAAAATACATATTAAACACAAAGGCACTTAAATTGTAAATCCAATGAGAGCGTGTTCTTAAATAAGCATAACGTGATTTCTAGACAGCCAGACCCTTCAGAATTTTGACAGGATTTCTGTATCTTGGGCAAATAAGCATGACCGTTGCTCTGGTGTCCTCTACTGCTATCAAACATGCACCATTAGATAACTGGAGCTTGAAACCATAATATTGACTCACTTAAAACTAGAAAGCTCCATTTTTAAATTTGAGGTATGTAGAACAACAACACAAACTGACATACAATCAAAATATAATATTCCTATATATTTCACCTAAAAATATAAAAACTCTCTTGCTACTTCACACAGCTAGTTTCTGTCAATGGACCAGATCTAAAAGCTCTCCTTTTCTCATGATGAATGAAATACTTGCACATTGCAATATTCTTATATGGAAAGTTATACAGTCTTGACAGATTCTGTAGTCCTTCTATGACAGGGCAGTACAAAAACCTTTCTTTCCATGACTACCAAAGAAATCATTGGGGTTAAATGACAGGGCTTTACCAGTGATTTGTCTGTCACAGGGAACTGTAAATTGCAGCCTGTCTCCAGGATAGTGTTTAGACACATTCTGAGATTAGTGCTTTTGCATAGACACTTTGGACTCCAAATTATTTTGAGATGAGCTCCATCAGGAAGGTTCTCCCAGTTCAAACTCAATAGAAAGTGCTTTGCAAAGTTTACATTTTTTAGCTTACGTGAAACTTTTCCAGTACAAACCAGACAGTTGCTTTTAGAGAAATTAAATAGTATCTCTTATGTTCCATGCTATATAAAGGTTTGCCCCTCTGGTTTAGCTCTTTGTGGCAGAATCCCCTTTTTATAGTAGGGCTTAACAGTTTTCCTCTTATTTAGTGGTCGTCGGTGAAATGTCTTAAGTGATTGGGAAGCCTGTACCTTTTCTCTTAAGGGAGCATAACTGAAAAGGAAAGTCTGTGTGCAGGAATGTGGAGAGGACACTGGTTAGCATGGATTGTATGTGAAGACATGGCAGTTTCAGAATTTGCTAGTTCACTCATTTTACAGAACCGTAACTGATAATGTGTGATTCCACTGTAATCCATGAGATTATACAATTCAGGAACTCCAGATTATAATGAGAAAATCTTTATCAGAAGAGTGCAACAAATGTAGACATTTCTTTTCTAGTGTTTTCAATAGTAACCTGATAAAAAAGAGGAAGAAAACATCTTTATCATTATTTTCCATCAGTTTTCAATATTCTGTATTTATACCAAAATGGTTATGCATTCCAGTGCAATGACGGACAGACAGGTGCCACAGTAGTGGTGCAGCCGTGTGAAAAGCCACGTCACTGGCTGGAGAGAAAGAGGCAAAATATTTACATTTTTCTCAGAAGTGACCTGTAGTTAACATACATTGCCTTTTCCACTGGACAGTAATGGCTAAGATGGATGATCATTTATTACTTAGATTAGCCATTATGTCCTTGACTGAACATACTGGTTTAATATGAGGATGGGGAATCTAACACATTTACTGTCTCAGATAGATACATTTTTTTAATATGAAATTATGTAGTATTCTGCTCACTGCTGTATGAGAAGCTACAACATCAACTATTTCACCTCCAGCAAACTTGCTAATGTTGCATGTTCCCCTAATGGTGAAACAGTCTGACATCTTATGGCCTCCTTAAACAATTTTCCAGTTAGATGACGCTGGAGGTCTTCCCTGTTCACCAGAGTTTTGATGCTGCTTTATGACCTCACGTTGCTGAGTTGCGTCAGGTGGTTAAAGTTCAAATGCTTTTCAGGAAAAAAAATGCAATATTTCTTTTACATCTAATGTGCTTAGATTTGTTCAAACATTTATAGAAACATCTTCATGATTTTTTAATTTTAATATTTAAGCTTTTGTCTACAATATTTGTAAATCTTGTTTATAATTTGGGGAACTGTAGCATTGATTAGGACATACAGAAGATTGAGATTGAAAGTGGAGATGGATTTTAACAGCAGGTCAGAATTTTATTAACTTAAAGTATCAAACACTGGATCTGTGCAGAAGGTTAAAGGATTTCCACCATAAAATCCTGCAGCAAATACCTACTATCTTCAGGCAACTTGTCAGTGACTTCAATCCTCTTTCTTTTGCCTCCGTGAGAGGGAAGGAAGGGTCAAACTGGAGATGGTGGTTTATAAGGGCTTCATAAAGGCTTCAGAGCTATAATTTGAAGGGATGGAAGCAACCACAATGCATGGAAATCTGCTTCTGGAAGCAAACCAGTGTGAGTTTTCTTAGTGAGACTAATGATTTTTAGAAAGAACTAATAAAAAACAAGAAGCCATACTTTGTTTTTATGTTTGTGTTTTTCAGTGATGTTATAAGACAAAAAAAAACAAATCTTGAGCTTACTAGAAAAAAAAAAAAGTGGTATCTGAGCATGGTAATTGATGAGATCCACAGAGAGCTATGGCCAGAGCTCCTGCAGTGCCATCGTAGTCAGAGCAGGTGAGGCCACTAGACAAAGTGAGACTTGTGAAGACTTAGGATGGAGTTTAAATAATGCAGATCATAAAGGAGACCTCTCGCTGCCCTTGATAGAGAGGTGAGCCCGTATTTCAAGCAAAGAAGCTGCTTCTGTGTTCCTCAGAAATTGTTCATGTAATGAGGCAATGTTTTTATTCACTGAAACTAGGATGGATACTACCTGTGTAGTAAATTAAAATGTCAAAAATATTTCAGTTAGCATAGCTTAAATTTTTATTTTAATTCCTATGAAATTTGATGCTGTGATTTTTTAACAACCAGAGCCAATGCTTTAAAAAAGATAAAATACAAATGAGAGTATGCTAAAAAAAAAAAAAAACTATTCTGGATGTGATTAGTACATGCCACTTGCAAATGTCAGCAGTTATTTTTAGTGGGGAGCATTTGTAAGATCTGGCAGAGAACTCTTGAAATGTCATGAGGGTAAGAGGAAGCATAGCACAAGCCAGATATGTATACAAATGTGTTAGAGGATTGTAATAGTAAATTCATCATTTCTGAAAGACAAGGTGAAGCTATACTGAAATAGACCTGATAACAGTTCCCTTCCCATGTAATAGGTACTATTGGACATGAAAAAAATATTTCAATTTTTTTGAAAGAAACTTTTTTCTCCTGGGGACTGAACTTGTTCTCTCCCTTCATACACTGATATTGGTAACAGAGCATTGCACTCTGCTTTTAAGAAACTTACAGGTTACATATATATATATATATAGATATGCATATATCTACATATATTTAACTTTCTTTTCTTAGATTTTACATCAGACTTTGCCTCAAAATTTGAGTAGGCATATAGTTTATATATAATAAAATATTTTAAATATAAATACAAAATCCACTGAAAGCTGCAAAGGGAAAGGTAGTTTTTTGACAGTGGTATTCCCTAGCTCAATAATAGTGCTTCTCAAGGCTATTATTGTCTTGCTTGTTTGCAAGACAATTCTTGTACAATGTTTCTATTCACAAAGAATAGAAACTTTTTGGCTTTTTGTTTATTTGTTTGCTTGCTTGTTGGTATTTGCTTTTTCGCAAAGGGTCATATCTAGTTCTCACTGAAAACTGGGTCCTATGTCTTCTTCATTGACCAGTGCTGATGTCTGCCCATGAGAACTTTGTCCCAGAGAAATCAGTCCAAGTCCATGTAGCTAATAAGGTTTCCTTAGTCTAACCTCTGATTTAGGGATCATTAGGAAAAGAAAACTTCCCAGTCATTTCATATGACCCTCTTGGCACTGACTGCTTGAAAGTTTTGGGAGATGTGCATTTTTGGTACTGAGGACTCTCAAATCCTTTTACAAATGCTGCACACTTTATTGCTTTTTTGGTTTAAAGGCAATGTAATTTGCATTCTCTAAAAGTGTATCAGGTTATAGGAAATTTCAGTTAGAACTGGTGATAAAATGGACCACCTAGGTAAACAAATGATGTGCTAATGGCCCAAAATCAACTCTGAACATTTATCTTTTCTTCTATTGCAGTACACATTTTGGGAATGAAAATATAGCATTTATTGATGGGCCAATTTATTTTCTCCTGCAATAGAAATGACAGCATTGACCTAGATGGAAAATGGAAAAAGTGAAATAAGATATTTCATCCAATTAATAATGTGAAATGTGATCCTTTTCTCCTGTGTTCAAACAATTTTAAAAGTGACTTCTATAAGACCATTACAAATATAGCAAGTAGAAACAAATGATCTCTGCAGAATCCTGGAGCATTTAAACAAGTCAGATGAGTTAAGAAGGGAATTTGAGGGACTCCAACAAACTTCACCATGTCCAAAATTTGACCTACTAGGGAAATACTCTGTTATATTTTTATAAATGCTCTGAGTCTGAGAATTGAGGCAAAATGTAAGTTCCAATACAGATAAAAATTCCAGCTAGGGAACCAGCTCACAGTGACTCAATTCCTTCTTTTCATTTGCAGGTAAAGTTTCTTTATCTCCTTACTATACTTCATTGGGAGCAACTAAAATATTTTAAAACAGAAATATAATATTCTAACTTTCCTTCACTCAGTTACAGTAATGCAGCAGGAAGATAAGATGGAAGAGCATGTTCCCAAAGAAAAGTCTGTCTATTATTTAGAAAATGTATTAACTCGATATTGTGAATTTGTATTTTAAGTTTATCATAAAACACTTTTTTCCTTTTTCATATAGTTATTCTGTGAGATTTCTGCTACTTTGTATCAAAATCTTTGCCTAAGTTTGTTTTGGTTTAGATTTGTTTCATGTCATGAATTGCAGAAACAGAAAAGGAGACAAATGTAGTACAGGCATATTTCTTTGTATACAATATTATGAATTCAAATTATGAAATTTGAATCATGATAAAGCTAGAAATGAAGGGAGATAGATGTCAGAAGGCAGCTTTTTTACTGGTATAAAAGCAAAAGGGATTTCAAAAGAAAAATTAAACCTGGAACTATAAAAGTAGTGAATGTGAGAGGAAAAAAAATCTTGTTGGATGGCAGGAAAAAAAAGGAGAAGGGAATAGATAAATGTGTAAGTATGATTCAGATATTGCCAAAAATCTAAGTATGGTTTCAAGAAAAAAAATATTGAGGCAAAATGATAGCAAGCCAAAATTCCAAATAAAATGGCAACTGAATTTAGGATCTAATCCATATTCAAATGCTCAATAGTAGAGCTGATATTGAAAAACCCTCAAGTCTTCCCACCAAGATCACTTTTAGATTGCTGAAGTACAGGAGCATGAGCATACACATTTAATGGGAAGTTGTTATTTCTGTGACTCCTGAATGATATCTAAATAAAGCAGTATAAAATATAGAACAGAGTTTTGTTAGGAGAAAACTGTTGTTCTCCTGAATCTGAGAAGACCACAGAGCAAGACACCAGGGGAATTTTAAGTTGGCATTATCAGGTAGATCTAGTATCAGGAAATATGGGACAGGAGAGTGACATTTTTCAAAGCTTGTTATCTCAGAAGATAACTCACAGCAGATGAATTACAGAGCCACAAGTGATGAAATGTGTGAAAATCCTCATCGTGAAGCACTGGAGCTCAAGGAAATCTAGAGGTAGCCAAGATAGGAAGAAAGAAAATACCGTAATGAGGGGGAGTGAGGGGGGAAAGTATGCCAAGTTCACATGAAGGCAGAATAAATTAATTTCTTTTTAAAATGCTATTTTAGCACACTAGTATTTGTCTACTCATTTGGGGCACTGATTAGGCCATGATGGAAAGTGTAAGTATTTGTGACATTTTTGGATTATACTTCAGGATGCAATTCGATTTAGAAGGAACTGAGAAACTTTAGGCTGTGAAACCCCTCTTTTTCTATCCCAAATCTCATGCCTGGCCTCTACTTGACCAAATGAAATAAGAATATCTCTTAGAAACTAAATGCCTGAGTGTGAATAAAACGCGTTACCACCAGGATGGAAAAGTCCCTAGAGAATTTTTATACATAAAGTTGCAGAATTTTAGAAATACCATCTTATACTTTGCCATTTGCAGTTACTTAGAAGAGACAATAGCTAGATTAGTTGTAGAACTCCTTGGCCTGCACTAATCCTTAAACTCAACTGAAAACAACACAGCTTGCATTGGTATGCCAATACGGTAGGTATCTCTTGCTGAGAAGCTGGATGCCTTGTCTTTAGTAAGAGTTAGGATATTGCTAACAACTTAGTAACACAACAATGTAGATACGATGTTGTTTAACTTGTCAAGTGAAAAACATGTGGCATCTCCCAAAAATATCAGAATTGTGTACTTGTTTGAGGATGTGCTTACTCAGCCCATCTGCGTGCTGTGGCTACTCCTTGCAATCTCTATTTCTGTTGATTTTTGTGGAACAGAAAAGATTTCCTCCAAGAAAATGTAATAGACAGTAGTCTGGTTCCTTTTGAGATGTCAAATACCCACTTTATTACAGCAAGAAAGTGACAGTCAATTTAAACCAGAATTTATTGAGAACATTAGGAGCTGGAAGGGCTTTGGCTAATCACTGTAATGTCCCCAACAAATGGTAAATGAAAGCATGAGGAAATTGAGTTAACACAAGTTAAAAGTTCACATACTTACTGAATTATATTAAAAAACCTCCAACCTAATTAAATTATCTAAAACTGTTCATTTCAGTCCTGTTATGCTAGTGAATACTTGCAATAGTTTTTTCTCCAATGCAGACCAGGTGACAGGTTTAGCAGGAGTTAGACAAAAAGCCAATGAACAAGATCACAGGATGATTTCTTTGTTAATACACATCATTCTGAATATTTATACTTAATGATGAGAAGAGTTTTGCATTGATGCTTGTTTACGACCTTCATATTTATAATTTAAAAAGCCACATTGTCCCAAATGACTTGCTCTATTCATTTCTGCTCCTTTGCAGACTCCTTTACATACTGTTTTTTTTTTTTTTTTTAAACTATACAAGATTAAGTAGCAAGCAACATGTAACACATCCATAGACATGTAGTTCAGGTATGCTGAAATGCCTTAAAATTGTAAAAGCTATTTTGCAGGGTGATACTCCATTACTTCATGAGGATCCTTTTACAGGCCTGGATTATGTATTAAGGTATAATATTTCAAATTATGTTTTCTGAGTTTCTGTGCTATCCCACTGGAATAATCTTTCAATTATTTTCTCTGAATTTAAAATAACAGAATGAACAGGATGAAAATACTCCTCTACTATAACTGGCAAATTTCCTACAGTCCCTCCTACAGTTTTTTATGTTTGTTGAAAATGTGATGCTTAAAGAAATGTCGTGTGGTTTCAGCTTATGGCGTAGTCGTTTCTATTTGGAAACAATAGATAGGTCCTTGAGTACCTATGGGAAATTGATTCAATAGTCAGAAAACATGATGTATATGCAGTAGCAGTCTCACTTTTAGCAACAGGTGGAACTATCTGAAGAAAAAAATATGGATAGTGAGCAGCAGAAATTTTTGACTTCTAGAGACTTCTTGGTGTTAAACATTTGCTAGCTTTGCTTCCTTAATTAATAAAATAACTAGGATTCCATATAGGATACCACTTAATACTTTAGCTAACCACTGATTTGTATCTGAATACCTTTTCCTGGGAAAATTCGGTGTAAGCACCATGTAAGAGTCATCGCTGTCACCTAACACACAAATGTGTGAAGGAGTTATTGCTGAGAACAGAAGAAAGTGACCTTTTTCAGCTCGAGAAAACAGTATGACAGTGCGACTGTAATAAAATATCAAAACAGCACTTTCAGCAATGTACAGAATTGGCTGTGCTCCATGAAGTTTTATCTTAAGCATTTGAACTTCTATCCAAGCCTTAGTTAGAAAAATAGTTGCTTTTCAGGGAGAAATATGTCATCAAACACATTTGTTTTAACTGCTTGCTGGAAGAAAAAAGCCGCCAGACACACAAAAAAACTTTTTTGCCACCCTCAGAGAAATAGTCCTTTTATGAATTGAGTCCTCACCTCTACTCCTGTTTAATACCTCTCACTGCTTGACTACCAAAAAAGGGTCATTAAGTGATCATTAAGTGATCATTAAGTGATTTTTTTCATATCAGATGAGAGACAAGAGGTGTGTCAGTTTGGCTATGTAAAAGTAGAGCTTCTAAAATTCATGGCATTCTTAACTGTCCACCCTGAAGATGAACTTAACCCTAAGACTTACTGTCAAGTACAAAATACATTATTATCCTATTTAATACTTTATTTGAATTTTCTTTTAGCTTAAAACCTCCACTAAAGCTTTTATATATAAATATATGTGGGTGTGTGTGTTGCAAAGAACTACAAGGTAGCCTATGGAAATACCCATATGTTTACTTCTTGTTAATGCAGAAAACCTTCATATACTATTACGAGACATTTGCGAATATTTTCCCTCTTAAGACAGATAAAATCCCATCAGTTTCACAATCAAAAGTGAATGGAGGAAGTGTAGACCAGCTTAGAAAGCCTGTAACAGCCTAATGAGATGGCAAAACTTAGAAAAACTTTCAAATCACTAGTGTACTATAAAAGAAGTGTGAAGAATTATTCAAGAGAACAATCATTTTGAGAGTTTTTTTTCATTTTCATCTGAATGCAGGCCACTGTTTTTAATGAAGGAGAAGAAGAAAATAAATATTATTAATGTTATGGCTTGGAAATGCTTTCAAAAATTCCAGCATCTGTAACAAGTAATCTAATTCCCTTTGCCTTAGCTGTAAGCTGCCAGCCCTTCATGATGAATGCCATGTATCTTACAGCCCTTACTACCTCTCTGATAAGTTTAATGCAGGTTAAATTCCATTGAAATCAATGCAGTTATACTGATATAAAGCTGGATTAATATCATGAAGGAACAATCTTGAAAACTCAAGCTTTCTTATGTAGCTGTCAAGTTAAAATAATTATTGCTGCTCAAAACATTTTGAAAAAGATGTTTTCAGGGTTTTTTAATGGGATTTCACAGGGCCTTTTGACTTGATAGCTTTTCCTTTAGAATATCCAAGTGTATAGCCAAGTGAATATCCAAATAACTTTCATACCACCCTTACTGGCATATATGCTATAAATCTTTGAGCCTTTGCCATTATACAACTGCTTTTGCTCCAGTGAACCCCACATAACACAGAACAAAATATTTTCTAATATATCATTTTTTTATAAAGCTATAGGCTGTAGTATGTCAGATTTCTTATGAGTGAATTCTAATAACAGCCTACAAAAATGAGAGTATCTATTACTATTTTTCTTTGTTTTGAGTTTATATAAAAAATATTGGTGTCTCTATAAGAATCTCTAAGATTTTTGCATGGGCGTTCATCATGCTGAAGTGATTTGCCATCCCTAAACTAGCTTGAGCAATATGAAATTTTAAAGATATTGCTGCAAACCCGTTCTTTAATTTTACTAAAATAATGAAAAGCATATTTTACTTTAGCTTACAAAATGTGCAAATGCTAATTCAACTGAAGTGTTTATTTTCCACACATATCTTGCATTGTTGTATGTGTTATTAAAGGCTATTCCTCTTTTCATGTTCAGTTTTTCCTTTTCTGTCTGTTTTGCAATAGAATTTTCTAAAATACAAGAAATCATTACATTTTAAGAAAGCTGCTAGATGTAATCAAGTACGATTTTCTGTTATGAAAATATTTTATATTAAACATATGCAATATAGTTTAAATAAGAATGTTTGTTGTCAACAAGCAACAGTGAAATAAGAGGCAGTTTAAATATACCACATGCAAGTGTGTTTAAATCAATGATAAAATCATATAAGAAAATGAACTACAGATAGGCCTCAATTATTGGTAGATTAGGAAATTTTAGCATCATTAGAGCAATGTAAATAATGACAAAAAAAATTACTATACTTCGGAGAGTAAAACTATGAAAACTATTCCACCGTTATTTATGCAAATTGCATTATAGCAAGCTATGAATATTGTTTATTAATTATCTAACAGCCTTTTGGGACTTTTAAGTGTCATTTAGAACTAAATATTTGAAATTCTCCTAATTTTTTCAGCAATGTAACTTTTGTTTTTAAAAAAATCATTCGGGACCACTGCTGTAATAATGATGAGTGCACTGGGTTTGAGATAACATAACAATTTCCTTTTAGACATTACATCCCCTTTCTCATTCCATAGAACGTAATCTGCAGTCTCAGATTGTGGTTTTTTTTTATTTTGTTTTGTTTTTTTTGGAGGTGGGTTTCCACCCAGGTGTCATATTATTTCCACAGTTACTATTCAGAATATTTAATCAAATGTCACCACTTGGTTTCTTAATCAACACACCTCAGTATTTTTCTCCATTTTTTTTCCTCACCACTTTTTTCAACCCCAATGTGCCCTTCCCCTCCAAAATTATCTATATACACTTCAGAGGTTGAGAGCTGCCTTTGGGAGTTTATTCTATATTCATTTTGGTTTTCTGAGATAAATGAGACAATCGGAATTTCACTATTTTTTTTAATTCATTAAAAGGGACTTGTGGAGAAGATTTTTCAGGAGCACATCTAGCACTTAAATGCATCACCTGTATAGACTTTCAGTGGGGATTACATGATTAATTATCCTGCCTGGTTTGGGAATTTCCATGTGAACATTTAAGGGATTTGCCTTGTAAATTCCATTAGTAAGGTATTGTGACAATAATGCAGAGTATTGCATTGATTTGTAAAAATAAGCATTTAGTCCTGAGAAACTTATCCACAGATTTTCCTAACTTGTGTGTGTACTAGTGTACTTTCAGCAGGACTTTTTGCGTGAGTTGGGATTTAATCTGTAGGATTAATATAACTGAATTCATTCTAAACTCATACTGAACTCATACTTTATATGCATTGGATATATATTAATGATCTCTAAATGTATTTTCTTTTCCTTAAAATATCCTGGGGTCTTTTAGAACTTATTTCTCATGTAGGAAACATTAGACCTTATGTTGTTTTCAGACCATGTAGTATGAAACTACTGAAGTTCTTATCAAATAAAGCCACAGTTAATAATTCAAAATAATATGGTAGAGAGTGTATTTGATTTAAAAAAAAAATTACACATGCCTGTTAGGCACTGGAGCTTTTTGTCCCATAAGTTCTTAGCTTGTACCGTAGCAATATGCTATAGCTGAAGATGATATTAATATTAATGAAGGATGGAAGCCAAGATACAGTGACTCTCATTCCTTCCCCAGCCCCCTACAAGCTAAATCCATTAGTATAGACAGATCAGCATTAATAAACAAGGAGGACAAAATAGCTCTCAACGTGGGGACAGTTTTGCATGACCTTTGGTACGATAAGCTTGCACTTGGTCACCATGATGCTTAGAGCTGACCTATACAGTGATGCTAATTCTGATGTAACCATAGAGAAATATTATCTGTGCTTCATGTGCAGCTTCAGTGTTTCAAACTGCTGAGCTTTAGGGGAGAGAAGTGGTGAGGGGGCTATAAACATACCTTTTTTTTTTTTTTTAAGCTGTGTCGAGCTTTTCTCCTTTTATAGCATTATACTGATTGCAAAAGGGTTTCATTCAGGGATCCCAAGTGTAAATCTATAGAAAATTAGTTGTCAGAGTCATTAGGGAAATGATGCAGTTTATTGCTTTGCATTAAAAAGGAGTACTTACAATATGCTGTGCTATTCATAAAGGCAATATTGACTTAGGATCCAACTTGTTCCTGGACATCCACTAGAAGAATTATTTTTTAATTGTTAAGGGTCAACACAGTCCCAGCAGATTTCAGCATCTAAAGAATTATTCCCTTCCTGATCAGGTTTATACTTTTCATCTCTGAGAAATTGCCTGAAGATTAAAAACACTGAACTCTTGACAGACCTGCTGAGACCACTCTTTCCATGAATTTTGAGAAGTGCAAAACTTTCAGAAGGCATTTTTCAGTCAGTTCTTTAAAAAAAAAGGAGTATGTAAAGTATTATTGTTGTTAATTTGGGGCTAATATAAAACATGTGGCTTCTGCTGCAACCATTTTCTAAAATTTGTGTTTGGGCACCGACTGGTAAGTAGCAAAGTCCAGACAAAGCGACCTGCTTGTGTGTTTGTTCACCAGTATAAATGCCCAGTTCTGGAGCATATTCCTGTTTCAAATCACAGTTGGCCTTTAATAGTCCTTTGTTTACTTGCAAAATAATTGTCTGTTGTAAAAGAGGCGAGTGCTAATTTTAAAGTAATCTTTATGCAAAGCTGCAGAGAGGTTAAGTGTGTGAGGTTAGGAGCCGGGCTAAGTGTGGTCCCCTGAGTCAGTATTGGGAGTACTAGCCTTTCTTCTTTCCCAGTCCTGATTTGTGTAGATAGCTGCTCGAGCAATTTCAAATGTATACATGTCTACTTAGGCTCTTCTGCATATGTGGGTTTTGTGTGCAATTGTCCGTATATACATCCTGTGCTCGTGCAGCCCGAGAGGTGCCTCTGTTGCATTCAGCACAGGAACTTACTTAGACAATCCTGGCCTAAACGTGAATGGCCTTTGCAAACCCTCTAGCATGGGAAAACTCTCTACTGTTTGAGCAGTCAAATTTCCCATTTCATCCAGCAGCTAGTCTGAGACTTCTCTTTTCCAGTAGCTCAATATCTTGGTGCTTGCAGCATTAGTGTTCTTGGGCGGCATAAGGAAACGTGGTTGCCATCCTACTGTGGTCTGCAGGGAAAAGTTAAACTCTGACCTTGCTGGGCAGGCGGATGTGTGTGCTGGGGGCACTGCTATATCAGTAGCAATGAATCTGTCACTCGGCAAGATAGCTGGGCTCTGAAGAAATTTCCCTGTGTGCGTATTTTCCCTCTTCTTCTGCATTATTAATGCTGCTTTTTAGATCCAATCTTGCTTCCCCACTTTCTCTTTTTGACGATACTTCCTCTTGCTTTGGTAGCTGGGCTCCCGCTGGCCGCCCTGACTGCTGACAGACTCCCCTGCGGAAACTCGTCTTGTCCCCGGGAGCCCTGGGTGCCCCTGGAGCCGCTGGAGGCAGGACAAGGGGGCCGTGCGGGGCTGTGCTGTGGGGCGCTCCCCGGCAGCCACGCGGCAGTGCCGGGCTGCAAAGAGCCAAGTTCAGGTGTAGAGAGAGAAGGGAAAAGCCATTTTTGTCATTCATACACTCTGACAGAGTGACGTTTAGGCAAATGTGGTGTCTTCCACATCACTTCTCAGTCCCTTCTTCTCTGCAGCAGCACTTAGGTGTGAGATAGAGATAAGTGTATACATCAAACAGAAGCAGCTTTTGCTGATCTTAAGGCACTTCAGATTTAAAACCAGGGTAACTTGAGCTCTACCACAATAAAAGAAATAAGTATTTCTCTCTGAACTGCTTCTTCTACCTGCGATCTCACTTTTAAGACCAACAAAAATAATCAGCAGATCAGCCAAATGCATCTAGATAGTACTGTGTGAGCCATGCGGCAGCACCAGGAGTGCAGAGGTCCACCCCATGTGCCTTGAGCAGGGTCAGCATTCACAAAATGTGAACGTGACATACACCTGCCCAGAACGCGGGCACCTGCGGTGTGAAAGCAAGAGATGTTGCTTTATCAAACTGGAGACTCCAAACCATATAATAAATAGTAACAAAGAGAGAAAGCCATATAGTCTAAAGAAGACACACAAATTAATTTTCGTATTATTTGTCTAATAATTTCCTCTGGGGTACACAAGGTAGAGCCCCTACTTAAGCATGTACTTGTCCTTAGTAAAGTTCCTGAATTAATGGAATGCAACAGATAAAATTTAAAAATATAATTATAAATAAAAGGGCGGAGTTTGCTACTNGTGACATACACCTGCCCAGAACGCGGGCACCTGCGGTGTGCAACCAAGAGATGTTACTTTAGCAAACTGGAGACTCCAAACCATATAATGAGCTTATAATGAGCACTTCAGTGTGCTCATACGTAATCATAAATAGTAACAAAGAGAGAAAGCCATATAGTCTGGAGAAGACACACAAATTAATTTTCATATTATTTGTCTAATAATTTCCTCTGGGGTACACAAGGTAGAGCCCCTACTTAAGCATGTACTTGTCCTTAGTAAAGTTCCTGAATTAATGGAATGCAACAGATAAAATTTAAAAATATAATTATAAATAAAAGGGAAATGTGTTACTGAGCTGGAGTAAGGCCCTTGACTCCCAGGCTTTGAATCAAAGCTCCTGACATGAATGTACCGTCTCCCACCAGCTCTCGAAGGACGCCTCTGCTTTCCAGGTGGTGCTGCTCCCCCTTGCCCTGGGTAACCCACATTAGTAACCCCAAGGGGAGGAATTGCCTTCCTGCCACGCTGAGAACACTCTCCCTCTCAAAGCTGATCCCTGGATGCTAAGGACTTCATAAGCATTATTTTACTATTAAGAAAATATCTATATAGGACTGCAGTGTTAGCTGACTGGTTTGTAATATTCCTGAGCAGTAAAACAAGTATTCTTTAAAGTAATTGGGAAATGTTATTAGGATTTGTTAATTTTCTCTCTTTTCTACTTCCCAGTTCTACAAAATACACATCCCTTTCAGCTCCTTGCATTATTTCTGTTAGTAATTACAGCAATTTAGTGTCTTTCAAGTGGAGAAAATAAGTTGTGTTTTGAGCATTAGTGCACCATAGGTTATCTGAATGAGAATGTTGCAATAATAGTGCAGCAGTCCCACCGAGACGAAGGATGTCACCTCAATAACATGCTTAGTTTCCATCAGCCTTAGATCCTCTACCTGCTCACGAACCCAATTTCAGCTGTTTTTTTAACACAGTCCACTACGGCACAACACCAGCCATTTGAGTGATTTCTCCTTATGCCTCCAATAATTTGTTTTCTAGTCATACCTAGAAGTCACTCGTGCAGGTAGCACATAGTCATATTTGAAAGGCATATGTACTATCAGTGTTTTTCACATGCTAATTTTTTTAAGTCCCTGCTTCTTTTAATGTCATTTTCCAAATGATTCGTGTGGTCTTATAGTTCAGCGGGAACCTTCAATGTTTCCCTCCAGGTGCTTACTTGTCTGAAAAACTGCTTCAGTCTGTTTAATGCTATAAAGGAAAGATGTATAGAGTCAGAAAAAATCTATTATTTCTTTAACAGTTATAACTTTGCTTTTAAAAAACATGTACGTATAATGTACACAGGTTACACTTTTAAAAGCGCATTTTTTTCCGTAAGGAACTGTCCTCTAACCAGAAATGTAAAAGTCATTTTTGCATTAGTAACATAAGAATCAAAACTTTTTTCATAAACATTTTCAGTTTCTGTATGGACTTTATACTAACTTCTTTAAATGTATGTTTTTTATTTAAGAACTTTTAAGTTTATTGGTAAAATTAGTGTAAGCAATTATAAATCCACACCATTAGTACTAATACTAGAATATAAGGACCAAAAAATTGTTTGGGGTTTAAGCATTGTAAATATTTATATCTATGCCTGGATTAAGGAACATGTATTTAGGGTACAGAAATACAGTATTTCTTGGAAATTAATATGAAGGTCTGTGGCCTTACAAGAGACTTCACTGAAAGGAAGAACATCCGCTGATATCTTTTTTCTTATTGCAAATACCAAGGTACTTAAGCCAAATTATAGCCCTTTCAAGAAGCTATAGAAAATGGGGTAGCTGGCGTATTTGTTTTCTCCTCTTTGACTGCAGGGATTAGATGTTATTCTAAGCGTATAGCCAGGTGTTTTGACTTTCTGTTTACACTTTTCTGAAAGAAAAGGAAAATAACAAAGGTAACTGCAAAGAAAAATGATTCGGATAATTATATATAATAGGGAAAATATTCTAACCTCAGTCAAAGGTGACTTTTTTACTTGACAACTATCGATTTTTTTTATAAAGATTAAAACTGCATATGCAGAAAGGTCCAGTTCAGATTGGCATCTTTCTCTGAGAATAGAGTTCTTATTTCACACTCTTTGCTTGTTGTTTTCTGATTCTGAAAGATAATGTAGGCACTGAAATTTGAATCTCCTGTGCATAACCTACAAATACACTGAAGGCACCTTTTTGCAATAAAGAAGAATAAAAGTAACTGACTGAGTGCTTATAAAAGTAGGAATACTCTGAAGATGCTTCAAGCATCCCAGAATATTGACAGAATGCAAAAATAAAAAAGAGAGCATCTGGTTTGGGTGCCCATACTTTTCCTGGTTTGATTTGTGTCATGATTTATGTTTGAGGTATACATGCAATAATAACTGATTATTTAACCTTCCTTTTTATTTAAAAAATACATTTATTCATAATATACCAAAGGAGTGTTAGCAGTGGAGTATAATTAATCTCAATGATTTACATTGAGTTAATATTCTAATTTGCAATCTTAAAAACATAAAGAGTGTGCACAGCTTTCTAATGAAAACAATATTTTAGTTTGTTTTAGATTATTTGTTTTTACATAATTACTTTATATAATTTATTTCACTGGTTATTAAAGACTTGAAATTGGGTAAATTATAAAAGTATCTGTGTAAACATGTAATAAATGAGTTCCTGCACTGCAGAGGGAAAAAAAATAAAGAGAGAGAGGTTAACAAAAGTGATGATAATCCCATTTATCATGAAAAACACAGGCAAGGAATGATTCCTAAATTATCCAGGGCGTGGGATATCATCTGTAACTGAATGAAAATCTGAATGAAAGTTTATATTATAAGGTCATCCTGTGTTGTTTAAAAGATGAAATTGAGAAGCTATAAAATCTTACTGAACTTTAATGTTGTGTTCTTTAGGACTTAATAGATAAAACACATGAAAGGGAAAGTCTGCTGAAAATAAGGAGGTATTTTGTATTTTTTTCTGAATTCTGCCTCATTTCTCATTTTTATCTTGTTACCCTAATTAGCAATGGGCAATGAAAAAAGGGGAATGGAATATAGGCATTAAAACAGTCTGTAATTTTACTTGAAGTGGCAAAACCAGTCAGGCCAGGATTTCTGTAAAACATGTGGACTTTTGTTTAATTTTTTTTATTTCAAAATAAAATGTTCTTCCTTTCTGTGCAATATCAGAATAATGAATAGAGTGAAAGCACACAGTAACCGATAGATCCATATCTGCGTAGTTTTTAAAAAAGCAAGATTCTTCCTTTCACTTCCTGCCCTATGAGTTCTTGAAACTTTTCTGGAGGAATCAAGGAAATCCTTGTATTCCCAGAATTAAAAATAATAATAATAATAATTTTTGAAACTAAGAAGAATCATGAACATAACATTTAACTATCATACCATGTCATTTGAGGTGTAAACGTTCTTTCATTCTCGGCGAAGCCTTTAGAAGTACTACGTGCACTTCGAGGAAATCGCTGTGTCACAGATCTGCACCGAGAGCTGGTTCCACCCGATCTGTTTTGCCAGATGCTCCTTGGCTCAGCTGCAAGTCTTCACTTTTTTTTTTTTTTCCCACTTAAGGCAAGTTATTTAACTGTTTTGCATTTTAGTTGGCTGGTGAAATGAAGGTAGCTAGCTATTCCAGCTTGTAA
This sequence comes from Crypturellus undulatus, assembly GCA_013389825.1. Classification (NCBI taxonomy): domain Eukaryota; kingdom Metazoa; phylum Chordata; class Aves; order Tinamiformes; family Tinamidae; genus Crypturellus; species Crypturellus undulatus. The sequence continues at coordinate 22,671 of VWPW01023217.1, forward strand.
GACAGCTTTTAAATGCTTACTGTCTCGAGCAATTTTTGAAGCAGACTTCACTGTGCTCATACGTAATCATAACACTAGCAATAATTTTAAGGAAGATATTGTTATTACCTAAAATTGCTAGTATTGATTTTATTTGTCTGGAACGATAACAGACGTTGACAGTGCATAGTATTTCAGTGGCAGTTTTTACCAAATATGTGTTCACAATGAAAAAAATCCTCAGCAGAATTTGAATCAGTGTATTACAGAAGAGGCACAACTTGTGCTTCAAGTCGGGTGAAGACTTCATTGCAAACGGCAATCCGCATCACTTAGTCTTAGGTGTTCGTGCTCAACCCTTAAGGAAGTTTTATGGAACATAATCGGTTTTCACATAGGATGAGCACAATTTTAAAATCTATCATCTTGTCTGGGAAAACAAAGTTGCATTTCTGTGGTTGGTTCAACATTTTCTTCCCCATCAACCCCACCTTAGATAAGTGGTAATAAAATGTGCTTGTAATTCGTAGCAACTGTTCTAAGTTGATCACAGCAAAATGAATTTTATTGTATGTTATGTTTAAATTTTAAATTAATTTTTAGGGAACAACTACTAAGTCACAAAAATTAAAGTTTCTGATGTAAATACTAAAACACCCTGAATAATGATAGCATGAATGCAGTCCCTGTAAAAGATAGATAAACACAGAGTGCTCCAAAATCCCTCTTCGGGCATGCTGTATATAGGATGAGGACGGGATGGAGATGGATGGTTAGATGAGTAGGTTTAAGCAGCCCTTGCCATGCAGCAAAGGAAGATATGAAATCAAATTAAGTACATCTGTTAATGATGTAGGGAAGATGTATACGCAGAAGCAATTGTTCGTTTTTCATTCACATGCAGCTGTAAACACACAGAATGGCAGTACCTGACAGAGGGATAAGGGGAGGGTTAACATCCAGTGTGAGGTGCAGTGTTTAATGGATGAATTTAAAAGCAGATAACAACATAAGCATCCCATGTATACTTTCATAATTGCGCGTTCCTCCAGAGATAATGGATATCATTATCAGCGGCGCCTGTCCTAAGAAACTTGGCAAGGTTATGATTGTTTGTTACAGCTTTGGTTATATTAACATACACATTAATATTTATAAATATTTGATGTCATGTTAATTTTTCATATAAGATGATTTATGTAATGCTGCTGTGCCCTGTTAGAGGGCATTTGCAGCATGCTTCAGAGGGAACAGAACTGATGCATGTTCTTTAAGAGGACTTGCCTGTGTATTGCAGTATTTGCAGAGCATTATTCTGGGCAACAGTGATTTAAAGATAAATTATATGAATTGCAAATATGCTCCATTAACATTCTAAATAAAACATAAAGAGAAGACCACACTAAAAACATTAGTGCATCTTATTGAAAAGCGGGCCTGGTCCTATCAAATAACATAATATTAACTTCTTTTTTTTTTCTCTCTCTCTCTAGATAATTTTGAAAAATAGTATTAGACTCCCCGTTTTGACCTACATTCTAGGACCTTTTTTGTATTGGGAAAAATGAATAATTACTTTCATGACCTAGTTCTAGAAATTTGGTGAAAATATTGCAGGAACTTTCCAAGTGATTATTGTGAAGAGAATAATTCTATATTTATCCTTTGATGAGGGAGGTAAATAATTTACTACAAATCAAACCACGAACAAGCAGAAAATTCAGCTCTGTCTAAAACAACAAATATGACTTCAATCTTATATGAGAGTTTGCAAAGATGTAGATAATTATGCCATTCACTTTCACTACTTCTCACTATTAACAGGAAAAGTGATTGCAAATCATTAAATTTCGTGAATATGCAAACAAACACAATACAGGGATAGTGTATCACAACACATATATTGCTTATTTGACAAATGTTTAATTTTAATTATATGTAACACTTCTTACAGGCACAATAATATCTTACGTTGTATTTTGCAAAGTAATTAAATTTGAATAATTAGAGCACCACCCTGCAGCAGGGTGAATCTTTAAGAAATGGACAATATCGCTTTTTTGTTCATACCCATGGACTAGCAAACAGAGGTTAAATGGCTTTCAGTGAAGCAATATCTCATAGTGTATTTATTCAAACATATATATTCTTCTGTGGGTATCCACGTGATTAATCTGCTCTTTTTTTGTTTTTATACTTGGATTGTGAAGCAAACTTAAATATGTAAAACAGATAGCAAAGCAAAAAGAAACAGAAATGTTTTATATTCTTTGGAGAGGGAATTGTTATTTAGATATTTAGAGTTATTTGCAACTTTTAGAACAGCTTTGCATGGATGTCTGACATTTTGTTTGATCACCAGTAATATGTTCTGTTAATGTAGGGCTAGTGCATCAGCAGATTTCTTTCCAGTTCCAGGCTGCAAATAATTTTTCCTTTGACTAAGTAAAAGTTCCAAATTTTTGTGACTGCCCACGTTCCTGTGGGGAATCATTCCCCGTTTCTTTGTAGGAGGAGCTGTTGTGTGTGGCCACAATCCCTAAACAAGTGACAAAAAGCATCTTCCTGGCAGAGCCAGCAGAACCAAGCTTGGGGTCCTGCCTCCTGCTGAGCAGACCTCCAGGATTACTAATCCTCAACAAAAATTAACAGCAGCATTTGGTAGAGATATATCTAGTGGATCTATGTTAATAATACGTAATTGCAAGCTTGTGTTCAAAAAAAAATTCTTAGCCTTTATAATTTTATAGTTTGATGTTTCTTTTGATGTTTGTCTAAAATCCTTGAAGAATTATAAAAGTAGTTAATAGTAATTCCATAAATGTCCATGAAATATTTTAACCAGTTCTAATCACAGAGGTTTCAGGTGATAACAAACTGTAACTCACTTGGTTTTTACTCTTCTTTCCCAGTATGTGGTCATTACTTGTCATTTGTTCGGGGTTTTTTTTGTTTGGTTGGTTGATTTTTTTGAATAGTGCGATATACAGTGTGGTTGAAGTATGGCTGATGTGGAAGAGAGGAGCCTGGTTTGTGGTTCTGTCCCAGATTTGCTGCATTATCTCGGACAAGTTATTTAGAGGAGATGTCTCTGACTTCATTTCTTATGTTGCATAGATCTCTCATTTCACATCTGCTTTAATGTAGTAGTGTGGGCTTCTCCTATAGCAATTAGAGAGGCAGCTATCCAAGAAAGGAGATCTTCCCTTCTTGTGTCTAACAGTGCTTATTGCTCATCTCTTTCCATTGACAGCAATCTAAACAACAAGTGAAAGCCAGGTATGAAAAAAAATCCAACTTTGCTATGAAAATCCCATATGTTTGCAGTAATGAAAATGAGCTTTAGGAAGCCAGGATATGCAGAGAATTGCCTAGCTCTGCCAGCAGAGGAAACATTAATTCTTCTGAGAAATGAAGGTCCCAAGGTTTCTGTAAAAAATCTACCATGCCTTTTCCCAGTTCTGCTGCAGGATTCCTGACATGGGAGTTTGAGTCTTAATTTCTGCCAACTGGACACTTTAAAATGAAGGTAAAATGAATCCTCATTTGACAACTCATAAATAACATATCTGGGTCTTTCAAAAAGTAGGTATGGTGGCTGGAAGAGTTCATGGACAAATTATCTGTCTCTAAGATTTGACCTACAAAAAGATTGTAAGTCTTTTACAACTAAAAATAAAGTTTTAACAGAAATTATCCTGGTCATTTTAGTTGCCTGTAAACTTACAGTAGTTGGGAAGCAGTTCCAAATTAGTTAATCTGAAACTAACAATAATCTTGCGTTTCATCATACAGGTGATCAAACCACAATCCAGAACAGCAGGATAAAGGTCCATTTCCCTAGCATATGCTGCAAAGGTTTCTCTAGAAACTTTATAGCTTTATAGCTTCCAGATGGAATTATTAAAATCTATCATCAGTGGAGCTTTCTTGGAAAATATTTTACAGATTATGCCAAAGAAAAGTGTGTTATCTATGTTGCCATCAGAGGCTATTCTTCAGGAGGCCTTTCTTCCCAGCACTCAGGTGACGTGTCCTGTATCCTTAATGAAGTGTAAGTCCAGGTTGCTATTGATCCCTATAATCTGGGTCTTAATTACCAAAACAACCACCTTTGTTACAGCAAAGTCTTTTGACTTCTCTGGTGGAATTTCACTTTGAATCGCAGAGGTGAATGTTCAGGAATCAGATTGATGCTTGAGTCCCAAGCATCTGATTTTAAAATATTCCCTCCGTTTGCCCTATGAAATACATTCATAATACAGTGAGAACACTAAATAGACTTTTGCCTTCAGGAATAATATCTTGCTGAATGAGCAACGAATGGTCTTGGTCAACTGAACTTGGTCAACTCTTAAAAAAAAATAGCAGTGCTTTGACCCAAAATTGTATTATATAATGTGATGATGAGTGCCATGTATGAAGTGTGTTATGGGCAATGTGCTGTAAGTGAGAGTACCAGAGTATAAAGTATATGTGGACTTAGACTACTATTTCCAATGTACTCTTTTCAATTTTCACTACCATATAAGAATTTCATCAGAGCTAACTAGCATGGAAGGACAGAGAGAGGAGAAATTAAAGAGAATCTCTGAGCTGGAACATGATTAAGTAGCCATACAAGACAGTAACTGAAACGACAGCACACATTAATAGGCCCTCTCTGTAGGAAACAGCAGTGTGGGGCAGCAGATGCTGACAATGAGAAGAAATGGCAAATCTGTGCAAAATACGAGCATCTACAGTCTAATGAAAATCCTGTAATAAATTTGCTAATTTTTAATGTGGAGATGGATTTTATGCAGGATTTAAAGAAAATAAATCTATGTTAGCCCAAATGTGCGTTGATCGTATTATTGAGAGCATATATCAAACACAATGCAAGCGTAAGACAAACTAAACAAAAATACTTTTATTGTTTTTGTTGGCCCAATAAAAACAGTTGCTCTTAATCACATATTTTATTGATGAAATCTTAATGTTCTGCTAGAAAGAATATGCAAGGGCAACACTTTTTATTAACTTTCATTGCCCAAGTTGTGAGAAATTCAAACAATAAACAAATATCATAAATAATGGGAAATACATTGAATAATTAAAGGGGAAAATTCTAAGTAAATCTTGAGTATTATTAATACCAAAGGGAGATGTTTGCAATATATATTTGTATGGTTTGTACCCTTTTAAGCTACTAAATGCTTAAAGCCTGCCTGAGGGGTGAGAATTACTATGCATAGGCAGTAAGAGGAGCCAAGGAGGTAAATATCTGTATATTTTCAGCTATGAAAGACCATAGGAACAATCATCCTATGTTGGCTGGGGCTTAAAGTAACTACCATATGTTTTTATTTTGTATCACTGAGTAATAAGTAGAATAATAGATATTCAGCTAAATTTAAATGTAGCAGCATGTACAGGAGAAAGGGAGGCCCTAATAGTAGATAATCCAGAAGACGCTATCAAAGTGCTTTATCACAAAGGGAAAAGTTTGCTCATTGATGATAAGATCGGAATAGAAGAGATGCTCCAATGTAATCATCTGAAACACTGTCCTTATTTTACAGAGTTAAAGGTGATGTAAAATACACAAGGAAAAATGTCAAAACTATCCATGATATTCTAGTACAGCAGACCAAATGTTTGTCACAAACTGTAAACAGGTTGATTATTGTAAGAAGGAGCAATACTCTTTTTAAGCAGGGGCTGATTTAAAATATTCATTTTAAAATATTTGTTTAAATAGAAATACTGCAATTGCTTGTACTAGGCATAAATCAAAGCAAAATGTAAGTACAAGTAAAATATTTAACATGTCATTATAAAATGTTAATATAGAGTATAACAATACACAAGCACAAGATATTAATGCATTGGTGGAAAGGCAGGCATCTGTAAGTGACATTTCTGTGCAACATGAACAAAGGAAGGTGACTACTACCTTCACATCAACTTAGTAAAAATATCTGAAGTAAGAAAAACATTTGTAAGATAAATAAAAAATACAATTCTTTGCACTGCTTAGCATTTTGATAGAGTTTTAAAATATATATTTTTAGAAGTTTCTGCTAGAAAGTTGGGTCCAGGTTCATAACCAGCACAAAGTGAAGCCTGTAGACCTATGCTATTTTAAAATAAAGTCTGAAATTCTTGACTAGTGCAAGTTATTCTTCACTTCAAAAGTTTTTCATTGTTTTTTTTTCCTGAATGTTACAGAGAAAGGGATTTGTAACAAATATTAAAGAACAACAACCAGATCCATGTTTTGTATGAAGACAGTTATCCATTTTACTATAATCGATGCAACATACATTGTGGAGATTCATCCATAAATCCATTTGAATCCATAAAGCCATCTGAACGTACAATGCATTCTCTGAAAGTTTAACTCAAAGTAGTAGGAGTTTATAATTCTACAACTACAACATCAGGTCCTCAAATAGCAGCTTACTTTGTCATTTGGTGAGATAGGTTTTCTGGAAAGCAGGAGATTATATCAGGCAAAAATAGCAGCTTCGCCTCTATCTTTCAGCTCAATCCTGAATGCACAGCTGAGCAAGAAAATTGTCCAAATACAAACATTGAAAACAACTATTTGTGAATATGCTGTTCAGAAATGACTCTTTCCCTAAAACTGTTTTTTTTTACTTCCACTGAGATTTCAATTTAAAAATGAAACCTAGTACATTAGCTCTGCGGATTCACTACATTCAGGGTTAGTGCAGTTAAGAAAGATTTTAAGTCACTTGTCTGTGGTGGGAAAGGTGAAAATGGCCCTAGAAAAGCTGCTGCGTCTCACTTTCCACTTATTCTGAATTAAATGGGCAAGAGTGCTACCACAAGGGCTCCTCGATAAGGCAAGATTTAGCTAAATCATCTCCATGATATGAGTGCAGTGTAGAAATAACTGCATTAATGCTAACCTTACTGGCTGAAAACTAGTAGTAGCCAAGAGTCAGAGTGGAGATAAGTTCAAGATCATGTATCCTACAGAGAAGGAAATCTTCCACTTTGGAAGATGAGGTCTCCGGAGATGCCATCTCCACTGACTATTTCCTATTTAAGAATTACGGGAATTTCACTGCAGTTATTCCACCTTCTAACTGGTGTCTGAAAGGACTCTTCATGAAGAGAAAGAAAAAAAAAAACAAAATCCTTTCCTCACAATAGTCCATGTGCTAGCCCCTGCAGAGTCACATTTTAGTTAGTTGTTACTTAGACATTTCCTAGGGGCAATTAAAGTATAAAGTTCAGAAAGTTTGAAGTTTGGGAAAGGTGTATTTGGGACTGAAGTGTGTGAATTGCAGGGAAGGTGTGTGGAGAGAGCTAGGGAATGCCAGCAAGGAAGCTACGTGAGTGACCGCTGCCTTAGTTGGATGTCCACTCTGGAGAAAAAAAAAACGGAAGGGTAAAATTTCAAGTCAAACCGAAAGAGAATTATGGATGATTCAAGTGATTGGGAGAGTGAGATCAATCTGCTTTTAGAAAGTATTTTCCTTCACCTTAGTCCACATACAAACTAATAATGATACTAGTTTGTTAGGTAAAAGAGGTCTGCACATCAAAGAGTAGAACTTCTGAGTACTTGCTGTGGAAGCTAATGTATATCCACACAATATCTACTGTTTTCTCTTTTTTTTGTTTATTTGTTTAGGAAGCTGTAAGAAAGTGCATTAAAATAACGTTAAAAATAAAATGATATTAAAATCTGCAGAACCTTATTCTAAAAGCAAGGAAGTGGCAAAATGCGTGATGCCTATGAAATACTATATCTGTGGTGTCGTTACATGGTTTAATTAAGTGATTTTACATAAATATTCCCTCATGCAACTTCTCCTTCGTTAAATGCACAGATTGAATATAAAAATATATGTATGCACTGATTTGCGGTGATTTGGCTCTACTCTCTTTAGAACCATTTCTTTAGCTGCAAAATGTGAGTGCTTGTTTGTGCTGTGCGAAGGAGAGGATTGCAAGAGATGGGATCATTTCATGGTTAAGGAACCTTGCTGAGCAATCTGTCTGCCTCTGCTAGGAGTTTTTGTATGATTCTGGGAAAAATCTCTTAAGCCAAAATGTTCACAGTTGACTCTACTTCTGTGTTACATATTCTCCAAGTCCTTGGAGAAGCCTGCAGCCAGATTTGTAAAGGATTTGTGCAGTCACATCTGTAGCTGAGGGCTATGACAGCTGCTTTAGGAACAGTTAAAGGGCTATTTGGGGCAATGCCCTCTGTCTTCAGAATACCTGTGAAGTCCAAGTTAGGCACCCAAAATTTGTAGAGCATCAGACAGTTCCAGAGATGTGACTCTGAGTTCCTCTAGGTTTATTTACATTGTAAAGTACTGAAGTGTTATGCCCAAAATGCTACATAAAGTCTATGACAAAATTAATAATTTTATTACTTATTGCATCTTTTTAGTGACAAAATAATAAGATCAGGTAAAGTCTATTGAATGTAAGGGATAAAAATGCATACTGATTAACTATCTTTCCTTTAAAGAAGACTCTGATCCTTTAGGGGAAAAAAAGAAGTATTTTTTTTATTAAAGAGAATATCCTTATATCCAAGTGCATAATACTGAATTGTAGTTACATGGGCAATCTTTGTGAATGATGGCATTTACTAATTTTTGATTGATTTGGGAAGGCACACTACTCTTTGAATATAGCTTTTAATTTTGATATGTAGAAATAAGTATATGTGTTAAAATACTCTGATATCACTTATGTGAGAACTAACACATGCAGCTACACTTCTTCAAGCCGAAGTAATACTCATGCATATGGAAAACAGAAAAAAATAGAAATATTATCAGTGTAGACATAGAGCCTATTATCAAATTACAAAAGGAAGTGGAACATGAATTTGATTATTGCCCGTGTTGTTACTTATTTGTATTTCCCTAGCTTCTGTGAGCACTCAGGCTGCAGGGACTCTCCGAATCACTACATTAGATGCAACTTAACCAAAAAGATTTTTCCTGCTTCCAGAGAACCGAGTATCTAAGCAGAGAACAAAAGCAGCAAGGTAATAGCACTGAGAGATGGTACAGAGGAGGAAGCAGATAGTGGTGGTCAGCTCATTAGAAGTGACCTCTGTGCAGTTACAAATACTGGTCACTCTTTTGGAAGGTATCGCAAGAAAAACTCCAAGTGTTTAGAGAACAAGTGAGATAATAAAAAATTGTGTTTTTTTATAAGGGATTACTTCCAAGCATGAGAGGAATCACAGAAAAAGGCACTGAGACTTATTTGAAGATTTTAGAGTTGGCAGCAGTGCAGCAGTGACTGGCATCATATGCCAGTCTGACATGGTGTTGAGCTCCTGACAGTATGAGAGAGATGACTGACAGGATGGGAAAGGGCAACGGCAGAATCCTCAAAATGAAGACAAGTGGCTCAAGTTTAGTAATAGAGAAGAGGCTCTCAGAGGAAGAAAGTGATACTGCCATAGTGGCTGAAATGGCCAAAGAGGCAGGCTGCAAAAAATAACCTCTTCAGGAACAATCTGAAAGGTTATAAGCCACATAAAATTGAATCAATAGGTTTATTTAGCTATTCTTTCACTTCCTATGATAGAATTTCTTCTGACAGACATTACAAGTTCATTGTTCTGGGATTATTTTGAGAACTGTTTATTCTGTAATGGAAAAACATTAATGCATGCTGAATTCTAGTTCTGCCAGCCCATGAGCTATAGATTTCTGTTCCTGTGTCTTTGTGATTTTCCATTTCTTTATGATTAGTGTAAAAACAGAAGCACTGTATTTTTACAGTATAAGTATACAAAGGATTTTACCAGTTTCCTTCTACTAGTGAATGTCTGAGAAAGAATAACTATAGCTGTGTGTATTAAAAAGCTTCCAAAAAGATTTATGTTGTAAAATAAAACAGTTTGAAACTATTTCCTTTTCCATTTTGCCCTATTGTGAACCCTGTTCTCAAAGTAGCGGGACAGCTTTTCTGTTGGCATTGGTGTTTTGCTGAACTGAAACTTAATTTCTCTAAGATTCCACACATTTCCCAGAATTCAGGATTTTATATATCATATTATCATAATCACCACAGAAGTACTCAGTAGTGTAAGGGCAAATTTAATCCTTAAAAAAATCCTGCCATTATTTATCGTCTAGTGTAAGTTTTGAGGAATACACCCTTTTGGATCTGTTCTGGGGCCCATGTGACTCTGCAGACATACTGCAGAATCAGGCGTGTGATGAGCACTTACATTGCCATGAAATGAGCAATAGAAATGTCACACTGCTGCAGTAATAGCTGAGAACTAAAAAAAAATGAAAGTGTTGAAAGTAAAAGTCATTTTATTTTGTTTTTTCATTCTGTATTCTATTTTGTCTTTTATATGATTAAATTCCTAGGGAAAAAAAGAAAAAAAGAAAAAGAACTCAGGCATGCAGAAAATTTTGGTGTTTCAACATTACCTTAAGTAACACAGGTGGTATGTAATGTACAATGGAATGAGAATCCAAAGAGAAAGTTGAAAGCCTGTGATGGAAAGACTGTGACTGTCCAAATTTATGTCAGTGCCAGCAGTGGCTCTGCAGCTGGTGGTTCTCCACTGCTGAGGTAAAATGTGCAAGAGTGTGGAGTTCCACTCAAGCTGCTCTGTCTCTGCATAAACATATGTAAGTCACGGTGTGCCGAATGCAAGATGAACACCATAGAATCCAAATTTAGGTCACTGTAAGATAACTGAAAAAAAGTTATGTTCAGAACTTCTGTTTGGAGGGGGAATTAACTACTAGGCAATTCTTTTTGAGTATCATTTTCATTGGAAACATTGGAGTTTTCTGTACATAGTTTCTAGTGATTAACAACTCTGTGTATACGATTCATTCCAATTTCACAAAATAACAGCTATTTTTAATGTGTTATAAACTTTTCTCAGCCCAGAAAAATGAAAACATTTTCTGTAACTTAAAGTAGACTGAACAGATTCAGGCATCCAGAATGAGGATAATCTGTATATCTTGAAATAGCGTAAATGCCTAAGTTAAAAAGATAATCTAGTCTAGCAGTAGTTGATGTTAATAAAAATTTTGAATTAAAGCTATTGATAATTGGACCTAATTGTGGAAAGGGAGAGATATTAATTTTTTGGCAGGTATCTTTGGTAAAATTTCTCATTGATCTGACTATGGATATGAGTGCTTGCTTTTCTGTGTTTTTCCTTCTTTTCTCTAAATAGAAATCTCTCTAGAGAGAATTGGTTTTCTGCATTATATTTCTTGTATCTTTTGAAAAGGTAACGCGGATCAGACTCACTTCCTCAGACTGTGATAGAGTAAACATACCTGCATATGAGCAGAGTTCCTGGGGCTAGCTGGCATGGCTGCGCTGGCAGCAGATGCAAGGAGCTGTAGCTAGTGAACTGCCAGGTTTACCGCACTTCCTTTGATCTCCACATCTGATACCTGGACGGTGACGTGGTGGCAGAACTGACACAATCTTCGTGTGTGTCATTGCCAGTGTGTGGTCCATGTAATCACTGCACCCCTAGAACACTCTCATTTTCACCAACGTGCTTAGCGTCTTCACAGTTTCTTTTATGTATTTTCTCCTTGCTGCTGTATAGACCTTCCTGAATTTGAATTTTTCAGAGAAGGAGCAAAGACGGAGATAATCCGTCACTATTGTTTCAGCCAACAAAAGGTACACAGCTGTGTTCATGCTGGTACAGTTCTCCCTCTTTCTGGTTGTCGCGACACCTAAACATTCTCGGGTTCTTCTGCACAAAGCAGTAGCTGAGAAAGTACCCTTGAAGTCTGGAGGAAGGGGAGCATGCAGCTTACCTCCAAGCTAGCACCTGCCTTCTCCTGGGATTCCTCCATCATCAGATGGACCTGTTTTGCATAAACAGAAAGGGGACCCTCTCTTAGCAGCCTATGCATTATCAGCTCAATGTAAGCAAATACAAATATATGTAGAACAGGTGTCCAACACAGGAATTCAAAATTCTCAGCTCATGCCTTTTCTTTCACCCCAGTCTTGATTTGAAAGCCTATCAGTATATTCCATTTAAACAAACCCAAACCAAGTAATCCACTGGGAAATTGCTTTCCATTACCGTAACCTTATAATTCAAATAAGAAATAATATTTAGGAACACGGGTCCAACATCTGCATTTACATAAATTGTTCTTCAACCAGAGTAGAGCGTTTATCTTGCTGCAGTTGGGATGTTCTAAGACTGTAGGAGAAGCAAGGAGTGTAAGAAAAAGTTATGTCCTCTGTTTGATTAGCTGAGGTGGTTGGAAAAGGCAAACATGCTTTCAGCTACACAGTTCCTTCCTCATGCTCCTTAGGCTGTGGAAATTTTGCCATTAAAAAGTAAGATACAGATGGTCAGGGAAAGGTGAAGACATTTATAAAGAAGCGCTGGAACCTTCAAAACTTCTGTGAAACTGGGGGAAACAAGCACTCTACCTTGAGGCTGGGAAGGCCCAAGAAAATTGTGGGTTAAATTATTTTTCTTTTTTTAAATGCACAGTATACGTTGTGCCCAGAGTGGCTGTAGGCCCATGGTGAAGGCAGCACACACTTCTCAGTACTTCCCCTGGCCTAACCCAGCTCTTCTGAGACAGCTCCTGTGATCCCAAACCTCTGAGCCACTTCAAAGAGCTGCTGCTTTAAAAAGTATCAAAGGCCTGCTAAAAAAAAAAAAAAAGAAAGTTTTACTCTGTGAATAGAGAACAGCGCTTATCCAGTAGCCCCGTGGAAAATGTACCTGGCCAAGTGCTGCAGAGAGGAGGCAATATTTAGGCCGGGACAAGTACTCGGTGTGATATTTGCGGCTTCATGACATATTGAGACGCTCACGCTGTCAGGAAAAGCAAGGCAGGGTCCCCTCTGGCAGACACAAACCAGCACTTGCTTCCACTTGGAGACGTTCATGGTACCTTTCAGAAAACAAACGCTGCTACCAATAACATTAGAAAGCACAAAAACACAGCCCAAATTAGTATTTACACAAGTGTTAGCAAAAGGAGAGAACCGTATCAGTTATCATCTTTCTAGGGAAGAAACAGGGAACATGCGTGAGATCTTTACAAGCAGAGCAGTATCAACAATAGAGTGGGCTTTTTTTCCGTAGAATATGTGGAATAGTCCAAATACACTAGCTGTTGTGCTGGTGCCCACCTCTGTCACGACTTCCCTGTTTGCAGCATGTATCAGTAAAACCAACGAGCCACAGCGTCGTGCGCTTCCGTTTCTAGAAGACGAGGCACCAGGTTGGCTTTTAATGTATGTGCGTGTTTGTTATAAACAACACACGTTAGCGGTGACATTTGGGGATCTCGCAGTACAGTTTTCCTACGCCAGAGCAAAACGATAGGACTTAATTTCTATCTGTAGGAAAGACTATGCCACCTAATTTTCCTGCAAATCTCTTTACCTATTATTTATTTCTGGACTCCTCCAATTACAGCCTATGCGATTTGATTATTAGGGTTAGCAGGACCATGGCTAATGGAATCAGTCTCATGGCTACAGCAAGCTTTGTGAGTTCTCCCTGCCAGCTTTCTGCAGAGCGACACTTGTGTCACTCAAGCTGCACGGGGGTACTCCAACAATTAATTGTAAACCAGGGGGAAACTTTTAATGGACCTCTTCTTGAGATCTTGTGTTAAAAAAAGAAAAGTTCCCATGAGTGAAGTTTAAGTTAGCTTTTCCAGAGGGAAAAAAAGGAATGAATTACATTTCTCTTCTTGTCCTTTAAATGAATAGCATAGTTTGGGTGAAATTATCGGGCAATTGCATGCCTTTTATGCAGATAATGCTATTTGATGAAAGCGGTGTTTTGATCTGCTGAGGATAATACAGATCCAGGGTTGGATTCATTGGTGAGAGTAAAGCTGTCTTCTGTGATAACTTCATCTCAGCATGAGGTCAGACGGGGAAAACTGGGATGGGGGATTAAAAAATGACACAGTCGGAGCAGTATTCAGTTCCCTGCTGTGCTCCTGGCTGCACACTATAGCTTATGTTTCTGATCTGTTATGGTATTGTCTGCTTTTCTCTCCCAGAGCAGAAAGAGATTGCTTAAAACTTTTCTTTTTTTTTTTTTCAGCTAGAGGGATTAGTTCAGTGCAGCTTTTTTAATTAAAGAAACTGTATCTTTTTCAATGTAATTTAAGACTGTATAAGAAGACCATCAGCATTCGTAACTATTACCTGTAACAAAGTGTTGCTGCTCCTTTTTATGTTCAGAACAAGAAATCAATATCAAGAATTTTGAGGGTTAAAAACTGGTAACTGGCCCTGTGAGTGAGAGAATCACAATAAAGCATTATCTTCTAAAAAGTTTTCTGTGGAGGAACTTCAGACGGCTTTGCTGTTAGTTTATCGGGGCTTTCTTAATTAAATCTCCATGACCAGGAGAGTGGTTAAAAATGTTCTGCTCTGGTGAAAATAGAGCTAAGCATATTCTCTAATATATAAAAATTTCCTCAAGTATAAAAATGGCGTCCATTGAAAACAGCTCTGCAGCTTCCTCTCCAGAGTCACATTTATTTTCGGGTGGAGATCTTCTAAATATAGCTAGTACCTTTATTTATTAGGAATAAAATGTAAATAATTTATATACACTCATCCACAGGGTCAGTCTGTATATTTCTATAGACATGTGTGTACTCATGTATGTGTATGTATGCACATGTGTGTGTATGCATATATATATTTGTATATATATGCAACTTGGAGAGTTGAATTTACAGCTCAATTTAACCAAGGTTAATGGCTAAAACCCTCAAATGTTTCAAATAAGGCCCATATGGTGATCACTTTACAAAGCATACAGGGACTGTGCTTAGGTTGCAACATACACATTTCCAAGTAAATTCCATGCCAGATCAATTAGAAACAGTTCTCCTGAGCAGACAGGAACAAACACAGATTGTTACCACTATACTGCCTGAACTCTTGTCTTCCAGGAACTAAAGCAGTTGTCTTGAATACTACGTATTTTAATACCAATAGTCTAAGGAAAAAAGTAAACAAACAAAAAATATTTTAGTAAAAGCTCACTTTAGACACACAGAGAAAGAGCAATTAACGTCCAAATGTTCAAAATTGACTAGCAGATCAGTGTCTCTCATTAGAGCTTTTAGTTGGAGTGCGATGTTTCCCAGACTGCATTTATTAGTGATGTCTTCTGAAAGGAGGAATAAATGGGAGGAGAGGAGAGAGGAAACAGAGAGACAATAGGAATAAGAAAAAAAATATTAATTTTTTGCCTCTGTTTTATTTTTCCTTCAGATCTTATAGTCTTCCTTTATTTGAGCAGATAATGGTGGAGTTTGTTACATTTTTTTAAAGCATCTTTCAGCCAAGACTTCGAAAAGCAGAAAGGAAAAGGAACCAGAAAGGAATTATGGATATAAAGCTTATTTAAAACAAGGCCTCTTTCATCTTGCAGAATCATAAATTCTGAATAAATGTGACTTTTCTTTTTTTGTTGGGAAACTCCGCATGGTCATGTCAGGGCTGCGCATTGACTTCTGTGCGGCTGTGAATATTCTGTGTTCCTCCCGTTGGTAGGAAGTATGGGCAGTGCGGGACCATAGCAGGTTTGCTGGGAGGGGAAAGGCGGTTCTTAGCGTTTCTCAGGCTCCCGTACACGAACTGACCCTGATGGCAGCAAAGGCCTTTTGTGGGGGCTCTCGCTGGCGACTACAAGGTGATGGAAACGATGATGTGCTTGTTTATAAGACCATAAGTTTGGCTCAGCCAGGAGTTCCTAATGCGGTATTAGCAACATATGAAAGCCATTTTTGTAGTCCAAATTATATGCAAACTCCTTCAGGTTCTTTTGTAAGGAGCTGGTGAAGAGGGTCAGTGGTTGGGTGCAGCTGAAGTGCAACATTTTCACCAGAGGTCACCGTCGCTTATAGCTCTGTTTTATGCGGTGGAACACAAACTAATGTAGTGGAAAAGCATGACCCCCATTTAAAGGTTGATTTGTATGATAATCAGTACATTTAGTGGTTTCAGAATGAATGTGTGTAAGGCCCTATCTTGCTTTAATTAAGGTAATTAAGACATATTTCCCTCTGCAGACAGCTATTTAATTTTATGGCTTTGCCAGAGATCAGATGAGAATATTTGCTTTACAATTTCACCACAACTCAATACGCGGGCGAAGCGGGCGGCTCGCTCTGCTGCTGGCAGTAAAAACGCACGGGTGGAAAGAAAGAAGCAAAGAAAAGAGAAACTGTTGAAATCGCGACCTCCGCGGAAACTTCGCGCCTCGGCTCGCGCGGGGTCCGCGGGGGCTGCGCGGGGCGGGGGGCGGCGCAGGGCGACCCCGCCGCGTTTTGGGGAGTAATCGCCCAAAACACCCCCTCGGCCGCCGCGGAGCGAAGAGCGTCAGGAGCGGGAGCGGTGCGCGCTGCTCTGCAGCCGGGGGGCGCCGAGCGGGTTTGGCTTTTTTTTCCCCTTCTTTTCCTAGTGGTGGTTGTTCCCGTGACGGTTGCGGGTCCCGCTGCAGCCGCGGGTGGAGCGGGGCGACGCGGCTGTGCTCCTGCAGCGCGGGGGAGCCCCGGCGGGGAGGCGCTTCGCAGCGCGCTGAGGGAGCCGCCTCGCTGTAACGCGCCCGGGACGCGCTGAGCGGAGCCCGGGCCGCTGGGCGGCCTCGTGGGGGCCCCGGCTGCGGCCGCTGGGACCGCGCGTCCCCCCGCGGGGTCTGTCCCGCTCTCCGCTCGCACCCGCAGCGCCAGACCCAGGAGATTCGCCCCTAGCCACGATAAAAAATAACACGCAAGTCCTGGGCTTGTAAGGAATGTACTTCCTTTTGCCAAACAACAAGTTTATTGGCAATCTGGAGGAGCAAAGAAGGGCTGGGCTCTGGTTTCCGAGAGTTTTGTCACATTTAATAGCTGACGTTAGCAAGACACTTTCCTGCAACGCGCCAACACGAACGTGGCCGCACACTTTTTAAATTAAATTAAACTCTGAAGAAGGCTGCAATTTAATTAAACTCTGGTAAGCCTGGCAATGCTATTTCAGTTACGTTAAAGTTAAGAGTACCAAAATAATTTACTCCGAACTTCAAATGTGTATTAATAAGTGTTTGACATTTGTTGTTTATCCGGTGAGCTTTGCACAAGGAAGAAATTGCATAATTTTGTTATATATAACAGAGGGGCATCCTAAGTCCGCATGTTTGAGGGCGGTAAGAAGTTCAAGGTAGTACTAGACAAACTGATTTAGCTGAGGCTGTGTAAATGCCCGAAGCAGTAGTGCAAAAATACACGACTTAATACGTTCACACTTGCCGACGCTTCTTTTGTGTTAGAAGACTGCAAACCAGAAAGAAGAAAACTGTGTCTAAAACCCAAACTCTACCAGGTTGGCTTTTAATTTAGTAGAAATGGAATTACACTCCGCGTAATACGAAAGTACAATTACAGAGTTTGGCAGAAGTTCGGGTTTAAGATCTTTCGTGTTTATCTGTAAATGTTTACAACAAATAATTTCGTGCAATTCGCATTTTCACACCTTGACGACTGCTTTTCTTACGGGGCTAAGATTTTCGAAGCATATTTGGAGTCGAAGGCAGGGAGGGTCACGACGAGCCGGGTCTGTCCGTGTTGCCCGTGCTCCCACCTGCACAGACTGGGGCTGGAGCTGCTCGCGGCTCCCGCGCGCGCAGCTGAAACCCCGGCGCGTGAGGAGCACCCTAGGACAGGGCGGATGATTCGTTTCAGTCTCGTTGGTTTATTTTTGGTGTGTGTGTGTGTGTATATATATATATAAAGAAAGAAAGCTAGATAGACTACATAGTTCTCCAAGCCTCCTCTTTTGGGAATTTAAAAACATTTTACAGCTTTCCTAGGGATTAAAGACGCTTTATTTCCGTTACAAAACACCTGCCTTCTTTTCTGTGTACTCAATACCGTGAATCACATTAACTGGCCACTAAAAAAAAAAAAAAAGTTTAAAAGTTTGGGTTCACTTGGAATATTTTTTTCCATATGGGTGCATTATAATGCAAGTAATGTGTTTTGATTGTTTTTCCTTTCCTTTCCTTTCCTTTCTTTTTTTTTTTTTCTTTTTCTTTTCCATGCCGTTTCTGCTGCATTTCCCAACCTCTGCTGTCTCGGTGCAGACAGGTTGTCCCCGGGGTCGAGGCCAGCGAGTGCCAGTGCAGGGAACCCGCACGGGTGGTTCGGTTTCCCGGGGCACTGGGAGCACCAGCGGTGCCCTCGGGGACACCTGCGACAGCATCTCCTGCCGCCGGGCTGTTTCCCGGCGTTTCAGGCCGGGGGGTCCTGAGCGCCGCCGGCGATACGCGGCCGTGCGGCTCCCAAGGCAGACGCGGCACCGAAACACAACTTCGGGGGAAAAGGAGGGGAGCGCGGGCTGCTCCGGCGGGTAACCGGCCACGGGGGCTCGGGCCGCGCGCAGCTGCGCGGGGACGGGGCGCAGCTCGGCGCCCTCGGGCCGCACCGCTGCGCGTAGCCCCCGCGG
>VWPW01023217.1:41928-203151 GCA_013389825.1 Crypturellus undulatus
ACTTGTTTGGCGGCGCGGGAGCCCCCTGGATCCCGGGGTCTGGCGGCCGCAGGCGCGGGGGTCCCGCGGCGGCAGCTCCGCGGGCCCGGAGCGGGGCGAGCGGCGGCTCCGGCTGCCCCGAGGAAAAGCCCCGGGGCGGCGAGGAGAGGCTCCTGCGGCCGGCGGCACCCGCTCTTTAGATACACACACACACACACGTGTGTGTATATATATATATATAGGTTTTTTTTTTTCTTTTCCCTTTCTAGGGCAAACAAAGCGGCTCGTTGTTTCATGTGCTTCAAAGTTTCATGTTGTGAAGTTGCTTTAAAAGCAGAGTAATGCAGCAGCACTAAATATATGCACAGGGAGGTGGTTTTTTATGCTCTCGAGCACTCTTTCAAGTTTTAAGGGGAGATAGCTCCTGAAGATACCCTGCAGTTCTGTGGTATGCTAAAGCATTAGGTTTAAAATACCTCCCTTTTATTGATAAGGAAACGTTAGCTGTTCTCCCTGTGTATTTCCGAACATACAGGCATGTTCATCCTTCAGGGTAAATATCATGCGGTGGATGCTTCTTTGGCTTTATTGGGTCCACTACATTTTTAGGTCTTCTTAAAAAGTATTTTGCCTCATCCTGTTGGGGTGTTAGAAATAACACCCTGTGGATGCGCACGTCATAAAAGTGGGTCTAGTAAAGCCCGTGCTGGAGTCTGATCGGCTGCCGTACAGAGGAGTTAACTGTAAAACACTCAGGGATAGGCTCAGAGGAAAAATACAGCTGCTCTTCCTCTCTAAAATAACCCAAGTGCTATTCAGAATTATTAATGCACTCGTATCTGGGAGATTGGTTTAATATTGTATGCGAGGGAAGATTTTCATAAAGTGTACTTCTGTTCAAAGTGAGACTGGGTAGGAAGAATAGGCCGATATGAATATATATATATATATATATATATGAAGCATATTAGTTAAATTTGGGGGAAACGGTATTTTTAACTGATTGTATTATTTTACATTTCTCTGCTTTGCGTTTATGGACTTGCTAGATTATCTTCTATAGCCTGCCAAACTGGGGGGGGGAAAAGGATGGAGGAGAAAAATAAACAACAGTACTAAAAGTACTAGATGCATATATCTGATATAAAAGTAGTATTAAAATGTGCTTGGGTGCATAAACACAGGGATGAAGGATATTGTTTGGTGGAAAAACACTTGACTCTGCTAAGAAGATTTTTTTTTTTTTAATATTAATTGAAGAAAAAAAATCTAGAATAATATTCGTAATCCAGTTACCAAGTTAAGACTGGTATTTCAGTCAAATCTCTTGGAGCCAGGAATAATTATTCTCTGCTCAAATGGGGAAGGAGAGAAAGGGTTTAATAATGGAAACTGGATTTGAAGTCACAAATCAATCCACAGATTAAAACACCATATTCTTTATAAACAACATAAAATATCAGAAAGTGAAATAATAATCAACCTAAAGGTATGTTTCTGTCATCTCATAACAACACCAATTAGCAGATTACAGACTCAACTCACTAAGATACCAAGTCCCTGTAACTCCAGTTGAAATCAGTGAGCCTTATGCAAAGCCCATGAAAATTGATGTAGAAACTCCCCCTGACTTGCATCAGCTTTGAATTAGGCCCAATAAAAACTGAGAGTACTCAGCAACTTGCAGGATCAGGTGCTGTGCGTGGAGGGGCATTCGTCCTCTGTAGACTTCAGAGAAAACACCAGCCACTGGTACTGAGGATTCAGGTCAGAAGTATTCTTTATTTTTAAGTGATAATGCATTTATTGTACTAAGTATTTATCTTTGCATTTCTGCTGTAGAAAATGCATCTTTCTCTCAAGAAACAAAAGGAAATGCAGAAACAAGATTGGTTTGTTTCTTTTTTTGTATCTTGTACACTTGTTTAAATTTGCAGGGGCAGGTTTGAACTATGGTGTTGCATATTAGAGATGATTAATCTGATTTATATAGCATTTTTCTTTTAAGAATGATTTCATAATCTGCATATAAGGCTTGCTATTTTAGCAGGTATAGTGATAACATGACTTTACTGGGAGTTTATACAGTTGATATTCATCAAAATTAACTTTAGTGTGATATAATGAAGACTCTGGATTTATTTTTATATACATATATATATATATATTCCCTTTTCCAGAATAACTTATTAAAACAAAGAAATTATGTAAGGATATTTACATATACTACTTGTTTGTATACGGACAAGTATTTTGCGATGTTATATATAGGTATTAATGCTACAACTTTCAGTGTTGTGTAACTTGCAAAGAGTTTTAATTTGCAATGAAAAATATATGCAAAAACCCAAAGTTAGGATAGGTATTGACCGTTGGTTGAGCAATTAAGAACAATTTTTTGGGGGGGAGGGGGAAGAAGGTATGGAGGCTTTAGAACATACAGTTGTAGAAATGTGTGCTTTACCAACCTCTCCTTTTCTTGGTTCTAAAGCTGATTAATTGCAGTGTCTTCTAAAACCTGATTTATTTCATACTTTTTTCATACCAAGCATTACCATTATGAAGCTGTCCTTATAATTGAGATTAATGTTTCGGAGCAAAGAAGTGGTTTGGAGGGCTGCATTCATTTTGAGTGCTGTTCTAATCAATTTTAGATACAGCATTTCACAATGTATCAGTCTGCATCCGAACCTGCCTTATTATGTAGAATTAACTTGTTGGTGATTGATAGGGAGCCTGCTGCATCTTGAGAAGTGATTTGTTTCCGAACAAGTGTTGTGACTTCTAGGAGTTTGCGTAGAGGGTCATGCGACTCCGATAGCCTTTCCGTGACCTGAATGAAGCTTGACAGAGTAGTTAAGAGGGGGGAAAAATGTGCACTTTTATGAGTGAAGTGAGAGGGGGGAAAAAAGATAAAATATCAACATCAAATGTTGTGCCTTAATCTACAGTATTGGTTTTCAAATAGTCTTGAGTGGCAGATTTAAGACGCAGTGTTTTCCTGCGTGCCTGCATGCTGTAATACTGCACTCGGGCTAGATCGTTTCGAGGAATATAATAATCCTTGTGTGGGGTGTGTGGTGGTGTGTGTGGTTTTTTTTTTTTTTTTTTTTTTTTTTTTTTTTTTTTTTTTTTTTTAAATCCAAACTAACAAGGCTACTCTTGGACAGAACGCATGCATCTACTGCATGTTACCCGTGTAGGTAGCGAAGGAGGCTGCTACTTTTTTTATTTCCTAAAACTACATGAGGATAGTAGTAGTTGTTTAGGTGTCTATTGAGGCACTTGCACATCTTTGCATCTTCTGGCTTTGCCTTGCTATGGTTTTATCCTAAACCATAGCATACTATACTTGCACTTTACTGCTGAGTGTAATGTGTAAAATATTTTGAGTTCAGGAAAAAATGATTTTTTGCGTAGTGGGAGAAAAAAGCAACTCCAAAAAAGAGAAGGAAAAAAAAGAGGAGACCTCTGGAAACCAGTGAACACAATCCCAACGAGCTCTCTGCGTATATATCTATTACCAGGATAGTGATTTCAGTCTAAATTTACATATTTCTCGCAAGGCATACTAATTACATTCGGTAGGTTTTTTTCTAGTTTGTGTATGGTACTAATTACATTAAGGCTTTTTTAGTTTAAATGCACTTGTAAACAATACACCGAATGTTGCAACTGAAGCACTGAATAAAAATGTTTTCAGTCTTATGTAGATCAGAAGCTACTAAAATTACAAAATGTTTACAAATGCCAGCCTCTAAATGTTCCACATCACTTAAGCCGGTGCTTTGCTGTCAAAGAAACATTTTATCACTATAGGTTCATTTTAATAGTGTAACTGAAATAGCTGGTACTGAACATGGAGCTGCTAATAGAGAGGGAATGATCTTAAATGTAGTCCAAAGCAGAGAGGGAAATACTGGGGGAAAGCAGACAGGCTTCCATCGAAGAAGGAAGTTTGAGATACAAGATACTTCCTCTTGTGATATGCTGACTTTTATTGTAAAGGATTTCTCGCACAAATGTGATATTTAAATGACACAAAGCAGAAAAGTAATTCAAGACTGAAGCTATCTTATGCACACGAATGGCCTGGGCCTCGGGAAGGGGGTAGCTGCACTTTTCTAGTTCAGATCAAATCCAAAATGCAAGTTAAAGACCAGCTGGCGTAATTTCTTTTGTGACTCCTGTTTGTGTAACAGGCTTTCAATTGTTTCAGTTGTTTCTACTGTAAACAGTAGTGCCTGGAAATAGCAAAAGCAAAACATTAAACTAGAAAATAGAAAATGTGGTATGGAATTCAGCACTGGTTATCGTTAAATACCCTGCTGCGAATCCACAGAAACCAGCAAATTACCTGGAGTGCTGGGTACCACTGGGGTGGGAGGCTGCAGGGTCTCTTTGTCTAAAAATCTTACTCTTGTATGAGGTTATCAGATATGATAGCAACTTTGGTTCAATTTTACAGTAGGCTTTCATGAATGCAAATACAATTTTTATGCATAGGAAAAGAATGGCAGTTTTCAACATGAAAAAAAGGATGCATTATGTTGACGTATTTTTGATATTTCTGATTAATACACTTCCTATAGTAAGTGTGTAAAGTGAAAATCTGTTTTAGCAATATACTGTAATTACATAACAGCTTTGCTATTCTTTTTTTATTTTGTGTGTGTTTTTTATAGTGCTGATTATGGAGATCTTGGACACAGAATAGACTTGCCCACTTTGCTTACTTAAAAAAAATATTTTAAAAGGAAGGAGACTTTCTTTCCACTAAGATGGTCTAAAATCAATATAATCTATTTCTGGGGGGGAAGGAGAGAACATCAGGATTCCATAGGCAAGGAGTTCTTGTTCCTTTTTCTGCCGTTTGAGGCTCGTGTAAATGTGTGTTTTTGCTTCCTGGGCAAGTTATCACTTTGGGGCAAAGGTGTTGTATGCTGCAATGTATGCACTAGTAGTATCTCTTGTGGTTTGAGGAGGAAGAAAAAAATTACCCATCACAAACTTATCTGAATAATTTTTAGAGGTCCTTTTCTCTTGAAATGGTGACTTGTGTCTCATTTCACAGTTAATGTGTCTTCTGGAACTGTCGGCCTAAAATTGACAGTTTTGATGTCTAATTGCAGCTTTCAATTCATAGTTTAGCCTTCACGTCTGCTTTTTTTTTTACATCTAAAGTCTCAAATAGCAATTTACAAAAATCTTAGGATACTATAACTTCAGTTTTCCCTGAGACAACATAGAAAAATGACAAATACATTAACTTAAAATGTCAGTTGGTATGAAACTTGAAACATGCCATATTGAAGTCAGCACTGTTGTTGGTATTTTCCAACGTTGTGTTGGTTTTTCTAATGCTGTTCTTTCGCTACAGTTAAAGTAAAAAAGAAACTAATGTGTTTAATTTCCTTATTTCAGTCTTGACAATTTTTGGACATTTTTAAGAAAACTCCTGCCAATGCTACAATTGGAAAAATACATGTTTAAAATATTTTTCTTGGCAGGAACTGCCCTAGACAACTGTGTGTTAGACTCTTTAGAGGGGAGAAAAAATGAACAATGCACCAAGCACATAATTTACTGTAATGCAATGATAGTTTCCTAAATCATGGAAGTCCTTGGTACGTTTTGTCTGGGTCATGGGGTGGGGAGCTGTGTAGTGTTTGAAGAAATCATCATTGCTAATATGTGTTACTGTAGATTAACAAATGAATGAGTGCATCGTCCTTCAAAGGCCTCATCCAATCTCATTATAATTCTTTGAACATTTGCCTGACCTTTTTAAAGGAACCATACTGAAACTTTATGCTTATGATGTCCTATAAATAAACTGACGAGAACTCACATCAAGAAGTTCGTAATCTGATGACAGGAGCAGTAATACATCCTTAGCACAAAAATATCAAATGTTCTGTGTCACACTTTAGCAAACTCTCCATTTACTAGATTTTTTTTCCCCCTTCTAATGATGTAATATTTATTATGAAACAAATAAGCACCGAGTAGCTTTTTAAAAATAAATAGTGTAATTGTTGTCCAGCCAAAATCTAAAGCTAGGCTGTAGTGCTGATAGTGTTGATGTCAGTTATGTTCTGGTCCGTGCATTCAGAAAGGCTGTATAGGAGGATTTATTATTTTCATGAACGATTGTGTAAAAATTTAATAAATTTAGACATTTCCAGCTAAAGTAAATTGGTAAAACTCCATTCACTTCTATGGAGACTCTGATGACCAAGTGTAGGGCCTGTGGCCATGAGAGAGATTTGTAGTTCATAATCTTGAATTTTTTTATTATTATTATTTTTATTATTAATGACCATCTTGCATCTTTCCTGTTATGATTATACTGTTAATTTTAGTAGGTGCTCATTTGAGTAGATGATGCCCTTGGGAAGCACTAGGACTTGGGGGCTTCTTTATTTTCTGCTGAAAAACAAATAATAAAAAATGGTTATGGTAGTGAGCTTGGCAAAGCAGAAGATATATGTCATCTTATTAAATTGATTATTCTTTGAAAGATACTCTTTATTTATGCTACCACAATGTAAAATATTGGTATGTTCCTACTACCTTCAAGAGATTCTTTTTTTTTGTGTGTGTGTGTGTCAGAAGGTTGAGGGGTGTTGCCTGAATCTATGCGAATGTAACTGAAGAAAGGTTTGATAGTCGAAGCAATCTGACAGTTAAAATTCTGTATACAACTTGTGAGCGCTCATGTATTGCTTTAAGGAAAAAAAATAATTGAGAGCCTTAATGTTCAGTCCAGATTACAGTTCAGGCTGTAGTTGGTTTACTCCCGTTTGCCTTCTAGAAGGCAAAACCCAAATATTCTTTTTGTCCTACGGGGAACTGAGAAATATTGGAGTGCCCCAAATGGTTGTCTGAGGTTAGACCGGACAAATAGAGATGGAATTGGGAATGCCAGAGAGATTTTTAGCTTGTGTTTAGTATTCAGATAAGCCTTCAAATTTGATCTCTTAAATAATTTGTTAAAATATTAAGCTTTTTGAACAAGGGAATCGTTTAGTATTCTATTTTTCTTGTTCTGTTTTGAGCCTGGTTTTAAAGATATGTGTGCACATCTGTGCATGTGTAAGCTTTTGTAGACTGCATCATGAATTATTTTTACAGCTTTTCACATCTTGCTATGTGGCTTATAATAGCAATATGCAACACTTGTAGTTGTCTAACCTTCAAAACTAATATTTTGATTTTTTTTTCTTTGCTATAACTGCTTGCAGAAGATGAATGAGAAATTTTTGTGACAGCTTATGCACAAACTTGTGTGTTTGTGCATGTGTTGGCCACTTAATACTGTTTAACCTGATGAGCAACATGGTACAAAATTATAGGAAGGTATCTCTGTTCGTTTTTTCATGTCACAAGCACAGAAGCCTGTGGTTTCAGCAGAAACCACAGCGTTGAGTTGTAGCTCATCCCCTGGAAACACGTAGGGTCTGATGTCCCTGGAGAAGTCTTGGTGAATGCTGAGAGTAAAACTGCTCAGCACCTTTTCAAAAGTTTTCCATCACCTGTGTATTATTAGACTATGAGATAAGTTCCGTCTTGTAATGAAATATTCATGCTTCTGACCTGTTTTCATCTTTCACGTACCTTGTGCAGTCAATAGGAGTTAGTAATCTGTCTAAATGCATGATAACCCAGGGATACATGTCTGAATTTTTATATTCCATAGGAAACTTGAAAGTAATAAATGATCAGAAAAGCTGGGAATTTATTTTATGTCTTGATACTGAAAAATATCTTAATGTAGAGTGGAGAGAAAAATAAAGAATATAATTTCTTGCTTAGCATGAAATAGTTATTTCTTTAGAACTGTTTTGAGTAGCTTAAGAATGCATAGCCGTTTGTATTATTCTTTTGATAAAATTATGCTAATTATGAAACGATACAGGGCTAATGATACAAAATGTTAGCAGTTCTAATGATATGTTTAAGAACAGTGCAGTCATTAAGTTCAGTAAACTGAATATGGACCTCATAAATAAATGCTGAATTATAATACAAAACACACCATGACTAAATTAATTAGGATGTTTAATCTAGTGAATTCCAGCTAGGCTATATACAGTATGGACATGTATTTAATTTCTAAATTTAATATTAGATGCATAAGTCAACTCTCACTTATTCAGCGCAGCATTAATAAGAAAAAATTGAATATCTTCTACTGTTTTACATAAGCATCTTTTTTTTTATTTATACTTATTTGTTTGCCTTTTTGGAACAAGATATTTCAACTCTGTGCAGGTGTTTGAGGTGTTGCTGTAAACAAGGGACCTGAGCGGTGAAGTGGTTTTTTTTTTTTTTTCCGCTTTCCATAGTAGGTCCTGAGCTGGTTCGATTTCTGTTAAAGGTAGAATTTCTCAAGTCCAAAATGACAAAGTAATTCCACAGGAATGACATAACTTATTCAGATTTTTGTTAACAATCTTGTGTGGGATATTTACTCATTGGTTGCATACTTTTTTTGACAGTTACTTTGTGGTTGTTATGATATCAAATTTTACTTATCTATGGGTAGTTCAAATGGCAGTAGGCTTACACCAATTTTCCACTTGAAAGACTTATTTTTCAAAGAAAGCAGAAGAGAGAACTGTTTTATTTAAATATATTTTGCCAGTGGGTACGTCAGTCTTTCGTAAATTAAGAGCATGTTATTATGTGAGTTGCAGGGCAATGTTTTGATTTTTTTTATATATATGTGTGTGCGTGTATATACATACACACACACGCACACACATATATATACACTTTGCTCCTGAGTTGGTTAAATGTGTAGTTATGAGTGCTATAATTAATTCCCCCAATTCATCACTAAAATCTTATGTTTGAATTTAGGACAGAAGTTGGAAATCTTTTTTTTTTTTTTTTTTCCTCCTCTTAATACGGTACTATTCATCCTGGTCATATAACCTCTCACTTGGGTCTACCTTTGCATTGTGGTTTTCCTAACAGTGGGCTAAAATAGCTTGAAGAACCATTCAGTCTTTGTGTGGAGACTGAATCGCCAAGCTGCTTGACTCTGTTCTGTTCCTCAAATTTAGGCCTTTTTGTTAAATGCACTTAAGGTAAGAACAATATGTCCCCCCTCCTTGCCCCAGCAGGTGGACAAGACGGCTGGGATGATGGTGCTTTGCTGGCTGTCTCAGGAGAGCGCGCTTCTCCCGGAGGTGGCATTAGGCGTTGGGGTACCTCTCTGCTACTGTATTAAGCAAAACCCTGCTGGGTCATTTACGTCCCTTATGCCCTGGAGAGTGCCCTTGCCATGTTTTGTCCCATGATGATTACTGGTGTCCCAAGCCCCTTGTGGACACAGTTCTGCAGCAGGGACTCAGCAAGGACCTAGGGACCTTCCTGACTGGCTTGGAGGGTAAGACTTTTTACTAGCAAAGATGTGCCCCAGCTTGTTTGAGGGGCTGGACAAAATGACTTCCAGAAGTCCTTACCAGCTTATATTATCCTCTGAAGCCATGCCTGCTGGCTGCGCTCCTGGCAATCATTTTGGGGGATATTTAACTTACTTGATTTACCAGTACAGTTTGCTAATGCTAATGCCATTTTCCACATCTGCAAGCAAAGTTCGCTTTAGTGGACTCAGAATTTGAAGCACAGTATCCTGATTTAATCAGTTGCAGTAAAGCTTTTCTCCTTTTCAAATCATTAAAAAAAAAAAAAGGGGGGGGTAAGTCTTTATCTACCCTAGTTGTGTAACAAGCTCCTGTTAATTCACATAGAGGATTTGTGGCAATGGATGAACAGATTGAGCGCCCTCTGTGTTAAACTTTAAGGTGTTTCTTGAGGGGGGGGAAATCTTTAAAAATTTAGCTGTTCTTAAGATATGTTTAATATGGTAATCGCATTAAAACTGATTTTGGAAGGAGCGTTTTCTCAGCTGTAACTTCAGAATCTTTGAATGCTTGTTAAAGGAAATTTAAGTTCTCCTTGTTAAAATTGATATTAGGAAAAACTAATTCATTTTATATACACACATGGTAATTATTACACAGTGCAGACTTGTGACAGGATTTAAGCTTGCTTGTCTAAAGTCTCCGATGCATAATAGAAAGTATTATTTATTATGGACGGCAGTGTATGAAACGGAGGTAACGGCTTGTTCAGTGTTTATTATGAGTGGATTAAAGATGTCAGTAGCCGATTTGTAGATCTGAGAATACCCTATTCACTTCTCTTCCTAAACAGTAAAGTTAGATTTAAAAAAAAAAAAAAAAAGACAAGAGTAACACATTACAGTGCTGGATCTCTCTCTTTTAACATTGGGGAGAGGAATAATAAAAGATTGTTCCCCACCAGCTCCCATGTTTCAACTGCTTCTGCCAAGCTGCGGAGACGGTGCTTACATGTAAGGAGACAGATGACAACAGATGATGTAAACATTGAGGTAAAAGCACCAATTGATAAATTTGGTTTTAAAACATGTTCTTGACCTGGAAACGAGCAGTTAGGTACCTAGGTCAGAAAACCGTGGGCGTTAGTCCCGCGAACGCAAGGGGTTTAACTGGCCGCGAGGTTGAGCGCCCCGCGGAGCAGCCTCGCCGCGGCGCTCGGCTTCGCTTCCCCGCGCTCCGTGGAGGCCCGCGACCGCCTCGGCGAGGCCCTGCGAGCACCCGCCTGGCCGTGTGCCCGGCAGCGCCGCGAGGCGACGGCCCCAGCCCGGGCTCGGTGCGGGCGGCCGAGCTGAGTGCGGGCTCCCTGCGCGGGCCACCCGCGGGGCCGTGTTGGGTGATCCGCGGCGAGCGCTGGTTTTGGCCAGGCTGATGCCGAGCCCACTGGCCAGCTCTGTCTGTGCCTCCACAGCACCGTGGTGGAGCAGGGGCCGGCGCGGTGGCGCTTGTGATCTGTGCAGGGTTTTGGTGGACAGTCTGAACTGGTGTGGGTTTTTATTAATAGACTGGGCTGCAGTGGTAAGTCTGAATCCAAACTCTTTCCTGTATAGCTTTTATTTTGGAATGCTGCTACTCATAATTTTATAAATACCTCACACATTATTGTAGTGTATAAAATAAAAAGCACTTACAGGACAAAGGCTTCAGGAAAGAGTTGGCTGGGTTGCGTGGGCTCCGCTCTTTGTGCGTTGCTTTGTTTCACACCCGGCGCTGCCACCGGGCGTGCTGGGGACCAGCACGAGGAGCCAGAAATGAGAGTGAAAATGGGGTTATTGCAAAAAGAAAAGAAAATTACCTTTCCTTGTGTGCCTGCGTACAGTAGGGCTATGTGTTTCTTTTCATATGTGCATTTTGTAAGGTGGAGGGGAAGCAATAATGCTGAGGTTGTCTTGCTCAGTAACTGAATTGCAGCCGTTCTCCTGGAGTTCCATCAGTGGCAGCACAAATGCAGCAGCAATTGGCTCTTTAGACAATGTGTATGTCGTCTTTAGACCATTTCTGTATTCTTCTGTGTGCGTTTTTTAAAAAGAAACACTTTCTAGCACAAGGTGAATGCTCGTGTTGGTGTTGTATGCGTCTCGAAGCCTTCAGGGAAGAGCTCGCCTGGGACCGGTTGTCTCGCCTGCAAGACAAAACCCGAACGAGAACGGCATTTCATAACAGAGCCGTCCCAAAGTCCTTGCTGCTTGTTTGGAGCCAGGCTTCAGTGCTGCAGAGGAAGGAGGTGCAACTGTTCTATGCAGCCTTTCCTTCTGCCTACCTGTTTCTATTTTCAGGCATGGGTGTACAGGGGGTTTATGGGATTTTTCACACTTTAACCCTACCCTTTAGTGCCAGCTGATGTGACAGCAGGTAATTCTGCATCGAGTGATGGGCTTGTGGGCACGCGTTGTGCAGCCCTGCCTGTTTCGAGACGCCGCAGTTTGGTTCCTGTTTTTTGCCTGGGGAAGGTCAAACTCTCTTCGCTATGGGCTATGACAGTGATGCTCTTACTCCTCCTGTTGGAGTTGTTCCATTTCCCATGGCGAACGGTCAGATTCCTTGGATCAGAAGAGGGCAAAAGGAGGGGATGTGTCTTTATAACCTGATGCTTAGGGCAGGCATTTGAGGCGGGTGAAATTTGTAGCTTCCTGTAACCTGCCAGCTCCCTGCCGCTGTTCTAGCCCTGACATGAGCACTGGTGTGGCTTTGCAGTGAGCCAGATCTTCTGTCTGTGGGTTTCGTTTTTATTTTTTTCTTTCCTTTCAATTTTTTTTTTTTTTTAAACTTCTTGTGGATTGTTTTCTCTAGTGTTTTGCTGCCGGAGTGCAGTTGCTGGTCCTAGCACAGAAGGCATCAGTAGTAAGAAGGCTAGGAATGAAGGGATTAAAAGGGGTTATGTAAGACTGAAATGACCGTGTACCTACAGCATAAATGCATATACGTATAGAAAAGCAAAGACATGCAGAATATACACCCTCTCTGAACGTAAGAGATGTTAAACACTATCTTGGGACTGAGAAGTGGCTGAGTGTGCCTATTGTTCCGTAGATTTGCCATGCTATCTGAAGGAATGGCTGTCAGTTTCAGCCACGGATCCAATCCTGGTCCTCGTTCACAAAGGTCTAGCTTTGTATGCTCAAAGCGAGGAAATTAAAACAAAAATAGGATGCAACGTATATTATTTTAAAATAAAAAAATATTTTCGAAAATATCTGGTGTATTTCTCATGAGGGCAGTGGAAAATGTTTCTGATGTAGCGTAACACATTAATCTTGTGTCCATCTGTATCCTGGGCTTAGTGTTAGAAGTGTAGCAGGGTTGCGAGCACACCTGCGCTCCTCTTGCCACTGTAAGAGCAGAGCGACTGCCGTTGTTGTGGCTTGAGACACAACTGCCATTACAAACCCTTTTCAGTAGTTCGCGAATAAGTCACCAGCTGAGTTTATTGGGTATGATAAAACCTACGCAGTTTACCTGTATCTTACAGACCTGAATATTGAGGCAATGAAAGATGATTTGCTCATAGCAGCACACAGAGTGAGAACAGAGCCCTCGTATAACCTGGCTCCTAATTATACTGTATAGAAAATAGTTCATATTCTTTATATTCTTATCTTTTGCCTTGCCTGTAACTTTGATTTGATGAATTAACTTGCCTCAGTTTTCTGAAAGCTATCGCACGTACCTCTGAAGAGTGAAAGCAATGAGGCAGGCTGTACTTTTTAGCTCTGTATCCTTAAATATAGCCATGCTTTACACTGAAGAGCTCTTTCAATGTCTGCTGCCTTCCTTTGGTTTGAAAATGACCCACTGCTGTTCCTGCCTAATTCCAGTATGATTAAATTTCCTTGCAAACTTTTTCTTGGTATATTGGAAGAAAAGAGGTGATGACTAACCATGTTATTAATACGTTTTAAGGTGACAGTCACAGCAACTCTCTCGTGCATTCAAAAACATTGACTGTTTTCACTGATGGCAGTAGCAATAAACTCATAATAATAAAATATATGTATGAATACTGGTAGCGTAAACATGACCTTAGGTGGTTTTGAAAGTGTGTCCAGGAAGGCACACAGTACACCTTCTAAATGTAAATTAGGAAAAAAAATGCCTTTTTTGGTGTTATCTTATCCTTAAAGTAATGAAACAAAGATTAAAAAAAAACATTATAGTAAAGTGAACCTAAGAACTGTTCTGTAACTGGTCACTGTCCGAGAAAATCCTTTTATTTGGATAATCAAGTATATTGTTTTGGTGTTACAGAACTGTAATTAGATGGCTGGCTCTGCAAATTTGAATAGATCACAATATCAAATCAGATGAATATCAAATGAGTATCAAATTAAATTTGCTTTCCTTTTATTCTCCCAGAATTATAAAAATGTGAACAAGTGAACATATTTCTGTGTGTTTGTTACTACTCGTACAGATTATAAAAAAAAAAAAAATTAACATTAAAATACTCTTTAAAATTATTAGACTTGCCTCATTTCACAAATTGACTTAATATTAGTAACTGATGCTTGAAGTTTGACATTGTCTCATAGATGTGGTAATTATTAAGGAAAAGATTTATGAGAAATTAAGGAAGGGGGAGGTGGGGAAAAAGGGTTTTGAACAGTGTGTTCCATCAATGAATCAGTCTGGGCTACTTATTCATGAGGAGAATAAAACTTTGTCTAGCAAAACAACAATATTGACTCTGGTATTTCTCTCCTAATTGCCTCGCAAACCCGGGCAGGGCATATTATGCTGGCCTGGGTAGGTGTTGTAGCCTGGGGACGTTGTTATCCTCTTGGAGATTTCCTCAGCCCGGCTGAGGAGCTGTGGTTGGGTGCTGGAGGCTGCATGGAGGCTGTTGAGCTCCAGCTGGCTGCTCATCCAGCGTAACTGGCGGCCAAAGGGGCTGCACAGGGTTTTGCTGTTTGCAGCGTTATCCCCTTGGAGCCAGCGGAGTGGAGATGAACGCAGCGCTCGGCAGCTGCAGGTCCTTGCTCTGCTTCTGGCAGAGGCTCTGCCCGTGCGCAGAGGCTGGGGACCCAGGATGTCCTCGCCAGAAGAGGTTGCTGTTCCATGGAAAGATCGTATTTGGGCCATTCCTGATTTGGTGGTGCTTTCAAAAGCTCTCAGGAAGTAGTGAGGGAGAGAAAGGCGCACTCATAGTCTCCAAATTTTACCATTCTTTTCAGAAGTATACACAGCTTATTTTAATGGACAGGATGCTTCCTGGATTGCCATTCCTCTGATCTTTAGTTATGTAGTGTCCTTGAAATAGCCACATGTTTGCTTGAAAAGTAAGAGAAGTAGGGTTGTTTGTTTTTTTTTTTTTTTTTTTTTTTTTTTTTTTTCCTCAGACTGTCTTTAGGAAGCAAATAATCTCTCCATAGGAAACTGTGGGTTTTGAGCTTGAACTTTGAGTATTATTCTGGTCTGTGTCTCTCCATTCAGCCCTGGAATATGTTGTCCTTTAGAAAACAGAAAAATCAACCATCAGTTTAAAAAAGTGTCCTTTTTATCCTTAATATTCAAGTCACTAATGATTTTCAGTAGATGCCTGGAATAGCTGTTCCTGATCAATTTGCAAGAACAGTATATGAATGGATTGTTTTGGAGTTCTTGCAACTTAAATTTTGTAGACCACTTCAGCGTGGTATCAGTTTGACTCAAGTCCTTTATTCTTCTGTAGTTTGTTGCATTTTAATTTCTGTATGTGCTTTTTAGTTTGAAGCAATGTACAGAACATCAGTCTGACTGCACAGCTTTTCTGTGGTTAGCATCAGTGAAGTGTTTAATATGTTTCTGAAGAACACACGATGCATTGCGGTCCCTTTTAGCTTTACAGTTACTTATCATTTTGGAGTTTGGAGAGCTTTGGGCGGCGTTGTGCTCGGCACGGTGAGCTTTGGAGCAGGCGCTTGGTGCTGTCGCTGCACATGAACGGCTGCATTTGGGACTGAGCTAAAAGCCAGACCAGTTGGAATGAGGTTAATGAATGGAGGGACCATAAAGTCTTACAGCTGTGGCACCAATGCCAAGCAATTAAACTAGATGGGTTTTCAGCCTTTGCCAGGTTTGAGGGCCAGATGATTGTAGCTGCTGACATCCACGTGAACTGTAATGGTTCAGTCCAGCCTCCAAGATTTTAACGGAACAGAAGAATTTCTTCCCAGGGCAAGGAATAAAGGTGTTGACTATTTAAGCAGCAGAAAAGTCTGGGTGTGAGAGTATCCACCAACGTGAGTGGAGCTGTCCACACGTGCAAATATGTGGCTGTTAGCATAGGGCACTGCGTCCTTCTTGGGCAGTAAGGGCATCTTCAGCAAAGCCATCTTGTATGAAAGCAGACATATGTCTGTGAGGTCTGTGTCAGGCTAACAAGCGTGTTTTAAGTAATATGTCTTCGGAAGCTGACCTAGTCTGAACAGCCGTGGCAGCGTGACCTTGCAAGTGCACATCTGCTCTAACTTTGATTTGGGGTCATTTACTGTGCTGTTTTCTTTGTAAACCAGCCTGCCTCTGCCTTCTGCAGAGCACACGTTTTTTTGCTTCAAAATACTTTGTACAAATATTTTTTACCTTATACTTACAGAAATGTGTAAGCTCAGAGCAAAATTAACATTTATGTTTCAAATAATGAATATAAAAGGCAGGATAGTGTTGGATTAGGGGAAAAAAAAGATCAGTCTTTGTAAATGGCCAGTTAATTACTCTTTTCAGAATGATCTATTTCACTAAGAAGATATCTGTAGTTATAACTGCTTGCGTGCCATATAAATATGCTCATATAAGTTATTGTAAATAAAGCTAATAATTTTATAGATACCTGTTCCACTACTTTTCTCTCCTGGCTTTTCCTCCAAAAATCATCCTCTGTGTTATGCTTGGGGTGTGATACAGCAGCTGTATGAGAGAACCAGAATTGCAAATTTAAGCTGGAGCAGATTAATTTCTTATCGTGATTATGCTTTATGTTATTTTGCCACAGGACAACCTTCTCCCAATGGCAGGGTAGTGAACAGCTTGTGTCTGTGGGAAAGTGGTGGTAGAATTGATTGAACAGTCTGTTCATGCTGATGCTCATTCTGATGCCCCAGAATATTGCTGCCGGTCCCTCTGCTGCCAGAGCAAACCCTAAATTGGTGGGACAAAAGCAACAGCCTGGATCTTCTTGCATTGCAGGGAGGAAAAAGAAATCTTAAATCTCATTTAGAGATGGGGTTTAAGTAGATAGGTAATGTTCATGGAGCTTGAAGAAAGAAAAGTGACACTGTTACTCCTGCCTATCATGCAGGGAAGTCTAGACCCTCTGGAGTGGGGTAGAACTGTTCAGTGGAGAATGGAGGCAAAGGAAAAAGAGTTCTTGCAATAGCCAAAACTGGGGAGAGGGGAGAGAGGGAGAAAAAAAAAATCTAATGATCATGAAAAGTATGTTGAATTTCAAATGTACTACAGGAAATACTTAAGCCAAAAAATGCTGTGCGACTGCAGAGAGAAAATATTTCTGTTGATACTAAGACCAGTGGGCACTGTATGTGATCTGCTGCAATGCTGAACTCTCTAGGGCAGCCCTAATTTATTATCTAATTTTTGCAAGAGTTCACAAAATTCCCAGCCAGATAACGGGCAGCATGTTGCTCATGTGCATTTTTTCTTCTGCTTCCCATTTTCAGCAGTGATGGGGCCTAACCCTGCTGCCATCCTTGTTGGAGGGAAGGCTCCTGTTGATGTGGACAGCTTGCAGTTGAGCAGCTCCTAAAAAGGAGATTCTTTTTGTCAAACAGATGAAATAATTAAGATAATTAGAGGAAATCATTAAGTAATGTGAAAATGCTGCATAGTAATAAGGTGAGGAATAGGGTTTTGAGACCATGCTATACCTAAAATGCTACAGCTCTAATCAATTCTTTAAGTGTTATAAGAGAAGTTTTAGAGATGTTTGAATGTGGGTAGAATGAAGTTGAAGTTTGTGTCCTCATTCCCTTAGTGTCACTTGAACACAAGTCTGTCCTGGCTGAGTGGAACAACTACCTCTTTCCGTGGAGTATCTGACTTGTTCTCTTTTTGTTTTTTATATTTCTCATTGTGGTAAGTTCTTGCTTAGCCCTCTAACCTGAACACCCAACAGCTTTTCATCTGCTTCATGGCCTCTGCCCTGAATTGTGTGGGGAGCTAATGGGAGCCAGAAGTCCAGTCATCGGGACTCTTGGATTCAGTAGTGTATCCAGGGCCTTCAGTCCTATGAAGGTATATTCCCAAGAAAGACTGTTCATGAATATAAACTTTGATTTATTGTCCATATGCCACTTACAAATGTTTCTTTTGTAAGCATGTGTTGAACAGAACATAAGATGCATTTTTTTGAAGCAGTTTACATTATCAAACTGCACAAATGTCTTATAAAATAATCTAACAAGGAATTTCTTGTAGCAACTTATCCTTTAATATGTGCCTTGTATAAAATATGTTATCCTTTAAAATACCTATATGCCTTAAAATAAACCCCATCCTACATACTGTATCTCTGGGAGAGAGCTGCATACTCTATCTTCGATCTTTCTGTTTATCAATGAACTAATGAGGCATCTCTATCATAGTAAGTCTCTGACGTATCTCACGCTAGGTGCTGCTAACAGAGCAGGCTTGTGCCACTGGGAGTTGAGAATATTTAATCCTTTAATGCTGACATATACAATACATAGGCATGTCAGCTACAGCTGTTTCCAAACATCAGTAACAAAATTATAGGTGGTTTTGCAGCTTCGGTGGTAGAAATGAATACATATGAGAATTCAACTTGCTGACAGTGTTTATGTAATTTAATCTTGCCATCTGGAAGAAAGTAAACATTTTTTAGGAAATTAAAGTTAAGGTAGGAAGCCCCTTGTGGATTTTTGGTTGCTGCAGATAACTCAAGTTTAACTAACTTGATGAAAATCTTCAATAGGGAGGGGGACGGTGGTTGTACTTAAAGATTGTTATACAGGTGCATTGATGCATAAAATTGTTTTGGAGTATCTGCTTTATTAGCTTCCCTGCGTATTCAATAGCTAGATGAAATGGTAACTTCAGTGTCATCAAATGGTATTATTGCCTTTCTCCTGCTCAAACAAAACCAGCATGTTTCTCAGTGGAATGTGATAATGCATTTGAAGCATATGCACACGGAATATGTGTGATTAACTGGAACAGTATAAATGATTGCTTTTCTTCCTTTCTCTTTTTAGTCGCCTCTTCTTCCTATTCCTCCTTGTTTTTCATTCTAAATGACACTTTGCCTACCTCAGTATTGCCCAAGATCATTATTTCTTGCTCTATTTTTTTAGGTAGCTTTCTAAGGTAACACAATTTGCGTAGTCCTACTTTGCATGTACCAGGTCCACTGCAATAATTCGAACCTGTTAGCTAATTCAAGCAAATCTGAAAGTTGGAAAAAGGCATTGAAGCTGCTGTGCTCACATAAGATTTGAGACTAGTTGGTGGGCTAGGAGGAAGGCCTCTCCACAGATCCCTGCTAACAGAAGAGTTACAGCATGAGCTGTGTGTAGAGAGGGAGGGGTGAGAGGCAATCCATAGTAAACCAGCATTGATTGCTGTGCTGCTCCTAAAATTGCGGTTATTGAAGGAGAGGCAAAAGGGGAGGGTGGCAGCAGGAGCAAGCGGCTTTTCCTAATTGTCATTACCTAAAATATGTGCAGGACGTTACTGGTAGCAAGCTGGGCTTGGAGGTGCAAGATCTGAAGGGATGGAAAGTTTCAACCATTCTGCACCTGGGAATTATAGGGGCTGGTAGGAGTGAGTGGGGATGGAGCTGAGTTGGAAGACACGAGTCTAACCAGCCTTGCAGCCTTTGAGCATTTTAGACTGCATTTGTTGTCATGAAGGCTATTTACTCTTTTATACTGCTTAATGAAATCTTAGATTCTCACCAAAATTATGGCTTTGAAAAAATTGGAGATTTTCTTTGTTACAGATTTCTAGGAGATTATGATGGGAGCACACAAGCACACAAAAAATGTTGATTTGATAGTAGTTCCTAAAGGGAGAGGGGGTAGAAAAATGCCATCAGAGATGCCAAATTGGCAAAAATAATTTGATAATAGTCAATGGGAACATCTCTTTTCAGTAATCTGTAGAGAGATGGTAAAGCCAAAAGAAGACGATAGACTCTTCCTGCTTAATTTTAATGTCTGGTGATCCCCGCTGGTTCTTTCAGCCTCTCTTCTCTACTGTTTGAGATCATTCTTGCACTTCCTTCTTGATGTTTAAATCCTCTTACTTTCTTTGTACTGGATGTATTGATTTATTTATTTAGACTTGCAGAAGCATGCTAGCATTCTGCTACAATTAAAAATGCCATTTCGGCGGAAAAACTGGGCAAGTAGGGGAATTCTAAACTAAAATATCTGGCTTGATATTCAATGAAGTTCCCTGTCTGCATCTTTATAGGTCTGAATGGGCATTTTAAAAAGATCTGCCTCTAAGCCTTTATAATTGAACTTAAGCTCCTAAGTTGCTTATCTGCTTTTGAAATTTAAACCCGATTCTTGTTGTAAAAAAGCAATGAAGATGTGCATGAAAATGAAATAGGATGTAAATGGGGAATATCTCATTTAGGTTGATTTCTCAGTAGTATAAAAATCAGATCAGGACCCTTAAAATAGTTTCTTATCTTGCTTATGAACAAGTTCATAAAACCACCTAGTCAGTGTCCATATCTTGCCACACTTCGACTTCCTCTGACCTAGATGTCTTACTCAAAGTAAACACACAGACTGGTAAATTCCTAAACATTTAGAGCTGTGGACTGTGTTAAATAAAGACTGTGTTTTATTTTTGTTTGATAAAATATAATTAGTTGTAAGTCAGGTTTTGCTTTAGTTGTAATTACTTTATCATATAATTATTTGGTCTAGTGGCAGTCTGAAATCTGCAAGCATTTTGATCTTCTTCCNNNAAAAAAAAAAAAAAAAAAAAAAAAAAAACCTAAAAATAAATCCACACCTCTCTTAAATGTATTCAGTCAGTGGCTATAATAACATCCTATTAGTCAGCCATATTATAGACTATAAATCTTTAAGTGGATGGAGCAGTGTTTCCATTGATGCCTGTTTCTCTACTGAGAAGAAATAGGATAGAAATAGAGAAATATAGAAAAAGGTCTTATTTGGGGGTTTCCGTATAGAAATATAGAAAAGGGTTTTATTTTGGGCTTTTTTTCTCTACAGG
Organism: Crypturellus undulatus; assembly: GCA_013389825.1. Lineage (NCBI taxonomy): Eukaryota > Metazoa > Chordata > Aves > Tinamiformes > Tinamidae > Crypturellus > Crypturellus undulatus. The sequence goes on from VWPW01023217.1 coordinate 62,550, forward strand.
ATTAGGGAGAAAAAAAATCAGTAACAATGTCTGTTTTCTTGGAGATCCTTAGCTTTTTGTCACATTCTTATCCTTTTCACAAAATATAATGGGAAATGTGGAGTTGTGGGCTGGGGAGGGGTGACGGAAGTGGCCCTTGGGCTCTAAGCAGAGGATTTAGCCGCCAATGTCACGGCCTGCTGGAAGGCAGCGCGATGTCCGCGGGTGTCCTGCACGTGCACCGGGGAGCTCCCGCCTCTCCGGCGGCTCCGCAGACCCCGCTGCGCCGCGGCCTCCCCGGCAGCTCTGCCCCGGCCTTGGCGATGGCCGTGGCGCCCGGAGCGCGGCCCAGCGCCCGGCCGGCCGAGGCCTCTCCGGCTGCAGGGAGCTGAGCTGCCCTCCCGCAGCCGCCCCAGCGCCTCGCCGCAGCCAGCGCCAGCTCCAAGTGCTGCTTGACGCGGGTTTCCTTTTTCTGGTTTAAATTTAATCTCTGCTGTTATGTTAAGATCTTTTTTTTTTTTTCCTCCATTAAAAGGACTCATTTTGCTCTGTCTGCTGATCACTTCATCTCTGGCTTGTCGGTCAGGTAAATATGACTAATCAAAGCACATAAAATGGCAGTTTTCTAAGGTATTGAAAAAAAATATGAATAATAAACAGTCTAGCTTTTGTAAGGGTATGTCTTCTTTAGAAGGTCTGTGATCAGGTTAGGAGGGATAAATGACTTTAGGACTAGAAATCTGAATATTAGTATTTTAAAAAGTATTTATTCTGGGACATAGGTATCTTCTCGTATTTGTGGAACAGCAGTTTCATTTCTTCTGCTTTTGCAACTCATTTGCAATGCTAAAATATAATTATTTATATCAAATTTGGCAGATAGGCTATGTATGCTGTCATTACCCTTTTTAGGCTGTCTTTTCAGAAGAATGGGCAATTTACATTTCTTAAATCTTTCAATAAATTACTTAGTAATATCAATCCAAATTTTATTTTAAAGTATCAACACTATGTGAATAGTATATTTAGTGTGCATTACATGTGTAATTGCATGCATGTAAATATTTGTATATACATACTATCTGTAATTATGTAACTATGCATGCATATATATGTGTAATACACAATAAAAAAATCATAAAATGGAGAACACAGTTGTGCAGGCACTTTAAAATGCTTTGCATGCCTGTGTCCACTTGTTAACTATACCTAGGGTCTTGGCAAAATATTATTTAAAACTTAATTAAAATCATCATAAATTTAATGTTAATCTCTGGAATAGCAGAAGAGTAAGAAAAGTAGAACTTTCTAATATGGGTTTTTTTTTTTTTTCTTCCATTACCAATAATTTCAGCTACCAAGGAAATGGGCAAGCAGTTTTACTTGTAATAGTGTAGTATATTTGTGTTTGTTTTCAATAGCTAGTGTACCTTTTTCCAAAGCTACTTCAGACCTGAGTTTAAAAAGGCACTTGTTTGGCATCATTGGGTTGAAGTTCATTTGCAACCCAAACATGGTACTAAAAACAAAGCCTAAGTATATTCCTGTCATCATTCAAATGATTGTAGTAAGAATATGGATATGGCTCAAAATATCCAACTATTCCCAACAAATGCTAGTCAGAGTTTAAGTAGACTCTTGGAATTGTTTTGTCTAAGTGCAGGGCGTCTGAAAAATTGCTTCAGTTCAGTGTGACAAATTAGTGTGAACTCCATTTTGAAGTAAATAAAAGGCAGGTTTTTTTATTTCTTTTTCTGTCTTTTACCCAAACTTATAAATATTGTATTTAGCGCTAAACAGTATTGGAAGATCAAAGTTGTCAGTCATTGGAGTTTCTGTGTGTTTTTCTAGCTCACAATAGCTGAGCTGGGATGCGAAAAATCCAGAATAATAGGAAATGTTCATCTTGTGAACCTGAATTTTAACTGCAGGCTTGGAAATGAGAGGGCAAGTCTGAGAAGTATTTCTGCCCCCAGTGATAAGGCTTTTTAGAGGGCCTTACAGATGAATATGGCATTCCTTATAATTTATTGTTTATTGTAGATCTCCATAGGAAATTAATCCAGGATATTTGTCATCTGAGAAACTGTGTCAGAAACTGCCCTTTGGGCTCCTTGCATTTTATGTAGTTTCAAAGGTGTGAAGCATCGTATACTTGGTAGTTTAGATGAGGGGAGAGAAAAAAAAAAAAAAAAAAAAAAAGATGGTTAAATACCTCTTTCAAGGAATCTGAATATGGTGTCCTTATTGGGGCAACGGGGAGTGGCACTGTTGAGAACTAAAGCAATGTTTGATGACTGGGCAAGAAGCCTTCAGGTTGACTTATAGGGGTCTCTGTTGGGTAAGCAGTTTAGAAACCTCTTACTTGTTTTGCCCTGGCATTAGTTACACGTGTTTGTGCAGATCCTTTCATGGTATGTCCTTCATGGACAATTCAAAGATTGAAAGTCTGCCTGGTGTTAAGGGAAGTGTCAGAATATGTTGATTTGTGGGATCCTGCAATAAAGAAGTAGGTGAACTTCTCAAGAGCAAAGGAGAGGCAAGTCAAAAGCCCACCGTTAAGTGAGTACCGAGAAGAAGATGGATTGGGCACCAGATGGCACCCTTTTCCCATCGCTAGGTAATGGTGGATGGCAAATGCATCGGGCAGTGCTAATAGGCCTCTAAAAGCTTTGTGTTTTTGTCATCAGCATCTCTCCCCCAGCATCATCCCACTTGTTCTTTGCTTTCTGGCTTGTCCATGGACTTTTGGGATGTTTTTTGCCTCCTATATAGCTGGCAAGCCAACAAATGTGGTCATCGTGGAGCTGCTTGGGTGCTGGTTGACCGTTTGGCCAGGAGCTAATGTGTGTTTTCGCTGGCCACTTTCTCTGAGCTGCTAGAGAAGACAGACAAGTGGCCAAATGTCTCCACCCAGTACCCTAAATGATGAAGAATCAGCTGATGTTTTCCTTGTGCCCACTTTCTTCCGGAAATTCAAGAGAAGGGAAAAAAAAATTCTTAAAAAGATTGCAGAGAGAATAAACACACACAGAAAAATCCACAAGGAAGAATTTGGGTTTCATCTAATTCTTTAGATATTTCCCTATATTTGTTTATTTTCTGCTCCCCTGGCAGAAAAGAGGCTCAGGCTTCAGGAAAGGTAGTTTATGGAGAATCTCCTTTTGGAGAGGCTCTGGTGGGGGGGACAGTTGAACTGGTGTTAGGTGTGTGGCTGTACTGATGTTTTATCAGTTCTCCAATCTAGTTCAAGCCTAGCTTGTTAATTATATAATTATATTACAGTAGCTTTTACAATGAAGACCCAAGTTGTATGTTCTTCAGATTTGCATCTCCAAAATCGTGTGGCTCAGCTGCCTTATGACATTTTTTCCTGGAAAGGATTAACAATGTCAAGGTAGATGTTTAAGATGCCAAAGGAAAAATGCATTCCAGACCTATACTTAAAAGCACATTTTTTTTTTTTTTCCCCCTAAGGTAGAATACTTACTAAATTCTCAAGTATGCAGTATGTGATGCTTTGAAGAGTATTTTGTGTTTTTTAAGATGTAAAAATATATTTTAGCATCTAATAACTAAAACCAAGCTTATTCAAGGCTCTTGAACCAAACAGCTTAAGACGGTCTTTAGTTTAACTAAATTTAATTTCAGGCTGCATTTACAGACCCTCCCTCCCCCCTTCCCTGTGCATATTCCCTCGGTGGTCTTTCAAAAGCCAGGTGTCTGGGATTGTCTCCAGCCTGCTCTAAAAGCACCCCAGGCCTTGGATTAATACATGAGAGCTGCCTTTTATTTAAGTCTGGCCATTTACATAATGCCCGTTCATTCAAACTCACTTGGAATGTACAGCCAAGTTGAACCCAAAACCTTAGTAGGTCAGTAGTGCATGGTCCTGGTTTTTACTGAATTTAGCTTAAAACGTTGCACCTATTAACAGTGAAAGCTAACAAATATTGCAAAGTTGTTTCTATATTTGATCACGTGTGTGTGTATATGTAGATATATATAAATATTTTAAAATGTCTTTAATTCTTTCATGTAGTGATCAGCAAAGAATAGCATATAAAAATGTTTCTGCATCAAAGTGCATGAGTATAGATCTAATGTAAGGGTGACAATTTCACCATGCGTATATGTGACATGACAGCTCATTGCTAATATAAAAAATACTTTTCATAACACACGGAGCTGATCTACCAAGTCTGTGTGAATGTAGCCTTGTGATACTAAATTCTGATTCTGTAAGCACTGCATTCATGAAATGAAACACTTTTTATTGGATAATCTCATTTTATAAATGTAGTTCTGAATTGTATGCTAGACTATTACTATCTCAAGAAATCAAACTTATTGTTCTCTGTTACAAGCATATTGAATTTCAGGGCTTCCCCCTGCCCCCAGTCTTGCCTTTCCTGATATCCTCACTTCTTCTGTATACATTGACTTTGCTTTTTAGTTCTGAGCAGAAAGTCCCTGATTTTCTTAGTAGGTTACAGGGACCCTTCTTAAGGAGTGCAAGGAACAAATGCAGAAAATAACAGCAACTGCTCTGTTTGCTCAAAATGTTCACACTGCAGAATTTGCAAACAGATGGTATTAGTGATGTTTCTGTTTAGAGAGATGATATCCAGGGTCTCTTGCCTGGTTAGCACTTGAGCAATGAGTAAACAAAATATGTACTTTTATGAAAATACAAATGATCAGGTAAATGTAGCTACATTTTTAGAATAACTTATGTGTTAGTATTAGAGTTTTTTTGTCACAAGGTGCTTTGAATGGTACAATTTAACAAATATATCAAGGCATTATTTTAGTGGTATTTTACTTTCTTTGTAATGTGAAAACACAAGTGTTTCAATAGTCAGTTGATTCCATAACTTTAAATACAATATTGATGATATTTACATATTATAGTACTGCGTGGTGTCCCTAATAAGCAAATAGTAGTTTCCTGTACTTTACTTTGTATTGAATTCACGTCTTTATGAAATAGCTCTTTAAACTGGAGTGCTAGATTAATCAACTCTCGATATGAAATTATTCTTGCTGTTAGCCTACCATGATTTAGTTTAGTGCTTCGCTGGCTTTAAAAGTAGTGATTGTTATCTTATTAGGATTTCTTAACCATCTTGTTAACAGTGCATTATCTAACTTGGAAAATTTATAGCTTGATAAATATTTCCTTGTTGCCACATGTGCAGAAACTACAGTTCAGGATTTTCTTTTGCTCTCTTGTTATCCTTTATTTATTTATTTATTGGGGGGGGGGGGGGCCCTGCAAATACCAATAAAATCCTGATTAACTGGTGATAGAATAGTAAACACTATTCTTAACTCTAATTAAAAATTAGTTTTCTACCTTCAATTACATAAGAGTAAAATACAGAAGCAGTGAAGAGTGGCTCAAATATTTGACCAGATATTTTGTGGGTAAGATGAATTTGTGTGGTTGTTACAAGATGGCCAAAGAATTTGTTACTGTGATACTGCAAATTGTTGGGCTAGGAAGGAAAAAAAAAATGTAAATCTTAGCAAAAAATATAGGAAGAGATATAATATAGGCAAAATTTTTATGAATGCAAAGAGTAAAGATTTAAAATATTAAAAGAAAGTCTTTAGCACTTAAATGAGTGTCAGAATTTCGAGAGTTCAGATGAGATAATAGAACGACAAGAAAACAGCAACAAAAATAGAAATTGTAGTTTGAAGCTATGTGACTTTGAAAAAATATTATTCTGTGGTTATCATCAAAACATTTCTAATCTGTTGGTGGAATTGGTGCTGTAACACAACATACCATTTACTTAACTTGCCAAGGTATAGAGACACAAGCATATAGGATATTGGTATCCTTAAGACTCTTGTCTAGTTTTCTTTTCCCTTGTCTTACTGTGAAACTTTTTTATCAGAGCAGTAGATACCAAATAGGAGGCTGTACTATTTACTTGATTTCAATCTTACTTAAAGAGCGTGCTGTTTAAAGAGAGTCTCTGAGGAGCTGCTTCTTGTCTGAAAGGTGCTTCTGTCAACAGCAAGAATGTCAGCATAAGAAAATGAGACTCTAAGCTTCCACCTTTCATCATATTAGCAAAATGGGAGCCAAAATTCAGCCAAGTGTAGAGCTCACTGTGAGGGCTGAGGTTTAATGGCCATGAGCCTTGTCCTAAGGCAAGAGGGATGTGTTGCGCTTCTGAGCAGATCTCTGGGTTGATGTTTTAATGTTCATTAGTTGTCCTGATATTTCTGAGCTGCATCCAAATCAGTCTCTCTACCCAGTAAGAGATGATGGGTACAGAGGATGCTGCTGTTTAAGGAAATTTGGTGGTGGAAAGAAGAATGACTCAAATAACAAGTGCTGGAAGACTTTTAGTACACTTGAAAATTTGAATGTGTGGTAGTATTTTGCTGTTGGTTCACACATGATGTCACTAGTTTCAAAATAAAATTGCAAGAGGCGTGTTTGTGTCTCAGTGCATCTCACTTGAGCATGTTTTAACTGAAGGAAGGATTTTTGAACTTACATAGCTGGAAATAATTGCTATAGAGCCAGCAGTGAAAAACTGAGCTTGTGAAGAGTGCCTGGGGGAACAGGCTCATACAAAAGTTTGGTCGTTAGGACTGCATTGATCGCAAAGTAAAAGACAACTAACTGACTAAAGGAAAAGGGGTGAAAAGAGGAAGGAAATAGCTACTACTGACCCAGTTGTTTGGGGAGAATCTTGTTGCTTGTCTGTCCCAGATTCCTAAATACCCTTAGCCTGATTCTGAGGAGAGAAAAGTGGCCAAATCGCCAAAGATTAACTACCAGTTTAAAACAATTTTGACATGTTTAAGTATTCTGCAGTTTGAGACTTGTTGAATCATACTTAACAGAGACCAGATTTGTTTTATAAATATTTGGGATTTCACAGAAATATCTTGAGATACAGATGGTTATTTCTTTCTTTTATTATTACTTGATCTGCATTTAAAGGTTGAAAGACAACTTTTCATCATTTGCAGGAAGGATGGATTTATAAATAACTCATTGAGGAATAAGGTGGAAAATTCTTGCATTCTCTAGCTCTCAGAACAGCAGAAAATAACCACTATTGGGAACAGGGAGAGTTTTGAGTGTGAGCATGCAAAGGCAGGACCATAGACTTAACCACCTTATGGGGTATAGACATTGTAAACAGAGGGCTTGCATACAAAGCTGACAGGTTTTGTGGCTACAAAATAAAAAAAAAATCTACTTTAAAAGGCTGAAATGTGCACAAAATAAAAATGTAATTTAGAAGTTGTTTTATAACAAGCTGTCTTTCAGTGTGCAGTACAGATGACACTTCTGTAGTAGATTTTTTGATAGGAGTTTTCAGAATTAATTTTATAACTCTGCAAAAGGTATTGACTTATCCACTAGAAAATTGACTATTTAATTAAATTTATTATAATCTTGTGGTTTTGGTTGTTGATACAAAAATATCTTAGACTATCTAACAATTCTGTGGAGTTTTTTTTGTTCTTGTATATGTGTGTTGCACAATAACTGATAATATATTATATATATGTATATATAAATAAATCTTTGAGCTCTGCTGTCACTTTTTTGGTTTGTATATAAAGGCAGAGGTACTGGCCAAATGAGACTTGGGATGTATTTTGGATAAGGCAGGAAGGTCTAATGCTCTTTCGTGGTGATAGGACCTGAGAAGGTGCCAGGCTGCCTGGAGAGCAGATCCTCAGCAAAGAGGAAGGGTTGGAAAACTGACCTTGGACTCTCCTGACAATAGTTTGGGATAGAGCAAACAGATAGCTCTGCACTAGCAGAGAAATCCTAGAAATAGTGAGGGCTCAAGAAGATTTGGGTGGTTGCTATTTTTCTTGGCTGGCATCAGAGCTGCCTAACAATTATGGAAGAATGGGGGAAGCTGGAAATCATGGCTTTCAGTTAGAAACTTGAGTTTGTTCTGGTTCTTAAAGGAGAAATTTAAGAAAAGAATTGGGCTACCATTACAGATGCAATGTCTGGTGTTTCAAAGCATAAAAAAAATCACGCTGACAAAATGCAATCCTTAAATCCTATGGGTAATAAAACATTAATTTGGTATTGCTAGAGAGTTTAAAATCTGTGTTTTTTTTTTTTTCCCTTTCCCCAGAATGGATATAAATGGATATAGTATAAATCTAAGTGGTCCAACAGTGTGTAGAAATGATTGGTTTATTTTCTGTGACTTGAACTGTGCTGGGGGTAAAATTAGGAGTAGTAACAGCCTCTCTTTAACCATGGATCTGTGAGTACATGAATCTTTAAAAATAAAGAAAGTCGCAATCTTGCATGTAAGAGGCTTGGTCTCTTTTGACAAGCAAGTTAAGATCTGTTTTCTGTTTGCAATGTGATTACAATGCCAATTTAGTTCAGAGATTTTACAGTTGGTCAAATTATAGGTACTGTAAATTTGCAAGGAGGAGTATACATATAATTTAAGCCACTGTTGGAGAAGCTCTGTGCTCAGTTACGTCCTTTTCTGCTGCGGGGAGGAGAGTTTGCATTCTGCGTATGCCACGTAGTAGCTCCAGCAGACCTCACACAGGATTAATTTGGTCTGTAGTCTGAATAGTTGATAACCATCCTTAAGGGTATGTGACCCGTATCCCGGGGCTGGGGGAAAAAGTCAGCGGTTGTCAGTTAAGCGGTGAAGAGGTGCAATATCCGTGTGCAACACACTTCATCTAGGTGCCCTCTGAATTTGAAGCTCTGTATTGAGGCAGGTGCTGCGCGATACATGCAGCATGCTGAGGTCAAGTCAGTTGTTCAGAGAACTGCACCTCTTATTCCCAAAGGCTGCAAATAATTTTCTTCTGTTAGATATAAAACGTTTACAACTGAAAGCATTAAAAAAAAAAAAAAAAAAAAAATCTTGTAGTGGGAAGATACTTGGTAGCTGCAGTATTAGCCGGTGCCCTGTAACACTCGTACCCGAGCACAGTGGCTAAACCAAGGCTGTGTGAGAGCAGGTGCAAGGAAGCACAGAGTGACCTGCTAAATATTAGACTAAGGAAAAATAACTCGTGTGCCCCTCATTTTGAAATAGGAAGTATTGACTTAGATAGGGATAAGTGTAATTGCTAGATGCTTAACTTTACGAGCTTGCTTAAATTTAAGAGCTTTTTTTTAAAGTAATGAAGACTCTTTAATAGCCATTTTTTATCTTCTAGTTTTGTAGCCATGAAGCTACAAATGAGAAGCTTTTTTATTTTCTTTTAATTTTATTTTTTTATTAAGATTCTTTCGGGCCGTCCTGCGGTGTCTTCCTCTGTGATTCCTTACTGCATACAGAATATACTACCACTTCTCAGAACATTTTTGTCCCACAGAAATCTGACACCTCAGGATATTCAAATATGCTATTGATTTTGCCGGATTTAGAACTGCTGTGCATTAGACACTGTTTCTACCAACTTTTTTATATTCAGAGTTTTGCAATGCTAATAGTTATATATAACTAAGCTGCCTTTGCTGCTTAGGGTAAAAAAATATCTCACCTTAGGAGATGTATCTTTTTTAAATCGGTTTCTCATTTTTAATGCTGTTTGCTATTGTTTTTGAATATTAGAAGGTTGTATATCTGAATTGGCTGGCATCTTAATTGCACCCTTGAACTAAAATGAGTCACTCATAAGGAGCAAAGCAGCCTTTGCTATGCTGCATGGACTCCTTCCTCTATTTGAGAGGCAGTTCTTGGCATATAATCTGCAAAAGCAATTTGTCAGGTTCTCATGAAGAAGATTAATGCTAAAATATATGAAAATGTGCCTGGAGGGTACGTAGGAATGCTTTGCTCCCTTCCTCGGGAGCTCCCTCCTGTGTTAGACGGCCTGCGTGCTGACCTGTTCTTGCAGACTGGTGTCCACGTGGTGGCTGGTGGGAGGCCCGTGGGGCTCGGGTGCCACAGAGCCGCTCTAGCGCCCGCGCATGCGGCCAGGCTGCGCCACATCCTCACAGCGCCTGCTCCGGGCTTCCCAAGCACAAGGTCACTACGTGAGCAAAGACCTTGGGTAGCCAAAATCCATGTCACTCTTGCTAGACACCAAAGGCCCATTGCTGGCTGGCTAATACTTCCTGGGACAAGGCGGTGGCGGTGCAGCTACTGCTCTCCTGTGTCATGATACGGCCCCGCATCCTGCGGGCTGGACGCGTCTGCTCATCCTTCCTGAGCGAGGACCCGAGTGAATGCTGCCCTGGCGGTGCTGCCCTTGGGGAAAGGCTCTGGTTGCGCTTGCCAAGCCAGCCCTGGGAGCTGTGGCTCCTCTGTCACAGGGTGCACCCTTCGCAGGGTGTAGCCTTCGCAGCTAATTCAGGCAAACGTTGCTGTTTGCCTACCACAGATGCACAGCAATGCTCTACTTGACTTGCTCTTAGAAAAAAAAAAAAATGATATGTACTGTTCTAAGGGGAGGAAAAAGAAGATCCATGGTGAGTTATGACTTTGTCAGAACTGTCACTGTGGGATAATTAGAATAAAGAATCTGTCGCCTAAAATATTACTGCTATGTAGTTAGTAAATATGATGCTGGAAACAAAGTTCACATTTCTTTGATTTCTGAGTAGGTGATAATGAAATAACACGCTGCACAGAAAAATTCTGGGCATGAAGTACTGATCTTCTAGCTAGCAAGGAAGAGATTTGCTTTTAATTATTCCAGGATAATTTAAAAGAACAAGCAAGAGCTTTATCCAGAATATAGTGTAGAGAATCATTATTTCCAGTTGTAAATTGTTTTCCTGAAGATGTATGCATAATTCCAGTAAGACTTATAGGACAGTTTGATCACTTTGTGCTTCCATGAAAGAAGAGGAACAGATGCTAATCCTTATAGGTAGATGTGGGCTATGTCTAATTATATCTAAGTCTTTTAAATTTTGAGAAGTAGAGAGTGCGGTTTCAAGATGTTTCTGTCATCCAGCACATTCTTGCTTTTGAGCTACATGGCAGTGAACATTGACTTAAGTTGCAGCTTGCAAACACAATTTTCTAGGTGTCTGGGCGAAGGGGTTTTTTTTTTTTTTAATATGTGGGATCTTGGTTTTTTTTTGTTTGTTTTTGTGTTTGCATGTGTGTATGTGTGATGTTTAAGTAAAAATAAGGATGTTTTCCTATGGAAATCGTTGTTACTTACCTGTGAAATTTGCAGTATTAAAATTTAAATATTTTAAATAGCATCTACAGAATACTGTGATATTTATAAGGCTTTTTTTTTTCTCTCATGCTCTGCCACTGAATTTAAATATATATTTTCACCCTAATTTTCGCCCTATTTCAGTGAAATAGAAACAGTCACAATTCTTGTCAGATGTTCTTATTTTTTTTGGAAGATATATTTGTGGGCATGCTCTCTTTTATAAGTAGTGTTATCATAACTGTATCTAAAATTCATTCAGGAACAGATTTGCCAATAAAGGTGTTCATTCTGTGCTTTTTCCCTTAACTCTTACATATAAATTTGGAGCTAAAACATCTAAAAATAGAACTTCTGTTTTTAACATAGAAGAACACTCTTCTGAGTGGATACTGAATAATCATGTGAAGTATATGGCACAACTCCATAGATTAGGAAAATAATTAGTAGCATGCAGCTATGAACGTAATTAGGTATTTTTAAGATATCAGTCCTTGCATTCAGGAAATGATTCCTTTGCTTGCTTCTTACTGATGTAGTATGACAGTTTACTTTTAGCAATTGGAAATATAAATAATTTCCTGATCTGATGCTAGTCTGAATAAACATTCTAAAAATAATATACTAAGCTTAAAATAATTTCTAATAAGTGTGTTTGCTAGAAACAGTATTTTGAGTTTTCCCCTTTTTATATGTTGTGGGAATGGCTATATTGGAAAAAGCTCTTCACAAGTATGCCGAAGAGATGAAAGACAAGCATTTTTTGGGGAAAATGAAAGATGAAGGTCTGCAGGCTCTGAGCCTTCATGAGAAACTCTAGAAAAAAGTAAAAATCCTATTGAAGTCATCCCCCCCTGCAATGAAGAAGATAATTAGGACTAATAGCAGAAAAGATTAAAAGAGATTTTTAACGCGGGATGGAAGAATTGCAGTTGCTTTAAGTTGTTTTTCTTGTGTCAACTAAGGGAATGATATGAGTCTTTTTTTTTTTTTTTTTTTTCATTTTTAATAACAATAAATGAGGTTATTCTTTTTAACATGCTTGACTGCAATGTAACCAGTATCCAGCTTTAGGAAGGGTAAGAGGTACTCTCTGGTACTCTTAAGCCTGGTTAATAATTTATTTGGGTGCCACTGTTGTTATTTGCAGAGCGTCTCAGCTGTAGAGAGCTATGTGATAGGGAACTGTAATTGTTACACAACTAAACATGTATCTAGCCGAACTACATGTTTTTAATCTTTTGGTCTTTGTCCAAGTAATTTGTAAATATGGCAGGACAAATATGATAATATCATCTGAGGGAACCAGTAGAGCAGTATTAAACAGTGATAGACTGCAATTCAGAAAAGAAGGTAATTGCTAAAATGTTACTTGCAAGCCCTGGAATGGGGATTGCTGCAAAACAGAGTGGTTCTAGAAATGTGAAAATGACCCCAGAAGCCATTAAAGCAAATGTGTTAGTTCATCTAGAAATTATTTTTAGATTAAAAACAGTGAAATAAAGATAACTCTATTGATTCCTTAAAACACTGTTAAAGCTTTAAAATGGGAAGTTGCTGACACATTTGTTAATGTAATTATATTAAAAAGACATTTTACCTTTCCCTGATCTAGTATTTAAAGAGCTTTGTGTCAAGGAGTTAAAATGTATTACTAAAGAAAGATGCTACAGTGTTGTCTGGTAGCTGTTTTATGTCTGTAGGAGGAAAAGAATTAAATTTGGCAGTGTTTGCAGTGTCTACTTGTCTATGGCACACAAAACTGCCTGAAAAATATAAAGTCAATGATAAGATTTTTTTCATTCTAATTCTTGAGTGGGTTTTTTGCCTTTTTTAATATGTGTGTTTGACTTTTGAATGTTCAGAATAATTTAGAAAATGCACTAAAGTTTTAGTTACACCTTTATAAAGCACGATCTTCTGTAAAAGATGGCAAGAATGTAGATGAAGATTGTTTAATTCTATACACAGGCTTCTTGGCACTTAGAACAGCTTTGTTAATGCATCATGAGCAGAAAAACTCCTCCTTTCTACTACTTGTGTCCTTAGAGCGCCCATGCCTGCTGTGTGTTTGTCATCTCGTACTATGGGTTTGCCTTTTTCAGTCTTGATAAGTTGCAAATACTATTGATTTCCTATAGTGGTCTCTAATGTAGTATGATAAATGGCTTGGGCACTAGCATTCAGAGAGATTGCAAATAGCCCAAATAATATTAATATCTTAATACGAGGGTGTGTACGCAGGTGCTTGCACTGAGGCCTGTGTAATCTCAAGATTTCTCAGGTGCTTCCGAGAGCGCCTGGCAGTGAGCCCTGCTCACCACTGGCTGTGTGGTTTCTTCTTTCTTTTGTCTCTATTCAAGTAGCATAAACACTGAAAAAATTAACTACGGGGTTGAAATGAAAGCAAGTGATATCTTGGCTGCTGTGATGCTCATTAATCAAGAAACAGTTTGTTAATGACTTGTGTACTGGAGATAAGTGTAAGAAGCTTAATCTTTCCTTTTGGAAGGTAAATGGAAGTTGCCAAGATATCAAGTTGTCCCTTTCTTCATGAATAGATTGATTTGATCTTATGGAAAAACAAAATAGCATTTTATTGCTGAATTTAAGTTATTGTCTGTTAGGTATGTGGTGCTTCTACCTTTACTGTCTAGATTAACAGTTGAGGTATGTGCATGGAAAATCAACTCTGGAATTAAAAACTTGAGAATCCAAATTCTATATATAGAATCATAAGAACAAACCAAAAGGATTTTCACTTGCCTGCTTAACAAATTGAAGTATTCTCTATTTATAATTAGTTGAAATGATCACGCTATTCTTACCCTAGCTTTTTATTTTGCTATTACTTTGCTATAAGAAGTAGAATAACGGGATGAAAGTCAAGTTACAGTTCATTTTATACTGTGTAACTGTATATTCTGTGTATTCTAGTACAGAGTTAAATATAATAAAATATTCTCAAATCTGGATGTTCCTAAATATTATTAAACATAAGAGTATGCTATGAATCAAATGGATATATCCTTAGATATCATATATAATATAGATATCATATATCATATACCTTAGATCTTTCTCTGAAATATGGTCCTACAAACAAGATATGTGTCCAAAAAGATTAAGTAAATGAAAGCTATTCTTCTCTTATGAAGGATATTCTTCAGGACAAGCTACTGAAACACTGAACCTTCTTTGTATTAAGAATTTGTCTATGAACCCTGTTGTCTTTTCAATTTATTGAAATTTAATGGGAAGTGGTTCTTGAATAGATAACCGCAAGACTCGAGGATTCTGTTTTTCTTATCTTCTTTGGCTGGCAGCGTAAGAAACTTTCAAAAAAAATTCAAGCTTAGTATTCCTCCAGTGTGCTGCTGATCATGTATAAATTTGCCATGGGTCTTGAAGGATACTCAGCTCCTCAGGCTGCTTGCTGTGTCAGGAGCACTCTGAGCCTGAAAGCAGAAGTTGTGTTCCCGGGAAAAGAATAAATTATTCTGTGCTTCTTTGTGAACAAGCACTTTAGCTGGAGCAGACCTGCAGAGCAAGGCTGGACCAGTCAACCTCAAAGCAGGTCTGATGGAGTTCGGTTGCTCCAGGCTGTGTCCAGGTGTCTTGAATGTGTTCAGGGTGGAGACTGCACAGGCTCTTTGGGCAACCTCTTCTAGTATTTGCCTTATGGCAGTATTTTTATTTTTTTTATAAATGTACTAAGAGATCACAGCACACTCTGAAGAACTGCATATTTTTCAACAGTTTACTGGTTTCAGATGAACTAGTGAGGAGAGAGACTGACTTCTTGATCTTCCTGCTGCTGCCTCCAAGCTCACTTCCCTGTTCCGGGTGACCCTGAGGATGTGCCAGCGAGCTTGCTCTTTTGTTCCAACCCTTACTAGACTGCTTGGTTCTTCTAACAGGCAACACTTGTTTTGCTTGCATCTGTTGAAGCGTGCATCCCAGTTGTAAGCTGTATTTAGTGAGTGTGTGTTTTAGAATACACTTCTGTCCCTCCTAGCTGGTTCTGCTTCGTTAGTGGGTTCTCATTTTGCCATAGGAGACCTGTGCAAGGTGAAAGGTAGCCCATGGGATAGAGGCAATGAGCAGGCAACTGGGGTTTTGTGATTAGAGGTGTAAGCTAGTGTAAAAAGTGCTATCATTTGGTATTATTTTGAAAGAGAAGTGAGATGGAATTAGAGAATCAAGAATAGAATTGAAGATAACTTGTGTTCATATGTAAAAACAGCTTGCCCTCTTCTAGATACCTATAACTTTGTAATATTTGTCCTTATAACATTGCATGCTACATTTTATCTGCCAGAATGCCCAAGTTTTCCAGCTTCCCCCTCCTCAAACTAACCAACAAAAGTTTTAAATAGTTATGCCTCTTTCCTGCCCCACTGCCCTTAGCGGGCGAGGAAGTACTTTGGGCATCTGATCATTTATTCAATAATTAAGAGGGTGGTTTTCAAAAGGGGCCAAGGGAAGGGAAATATAGTTTGCATCAGAGTTTTTAGGGCAAGATAAATCACAGTTTTTGCCAGGAAATGTTCCCCCTATTTTCATCAAGTGTGTGTGGTGGTGGTGGTGGTGGTGTTTTTTTTTTTTTTTTTTCTTCTTTCTTTTTAAACCTGCCTTCCAAAACATTTGAGCAGTGCTTCCCCCACCTCAGCCAGCTGGAAACTAGTTGTGCAGGACTCACCACAGCTTTCACTTAATAACATTGAATGGGTTAGTAGTAGCATGAAGTATTGATTCAATACCTAAAATAAGAATATACTGAAATGTAAATTTGACTAAGATTTCTTTTGACAGAAATAACTGTATAATATGTTTCTGCTGTGTAGAGTGCCACAATTTAATAGGCTATTGACACAGGCCAAGGTTAATCGGGTGTCCTCTCTTTCTGAGCGTGCGCTATTTCTAGGATAGCTCTTTCTAAGCTTTTCATTCCAATTTCTGTCAACCAAATTTCCACAATGAACGGCCCAAAGGAGCAGAAACAGCAGCTTCTGTTGTGGAGGGCACTTTCTTTTTACTTTAAAGCTATGTTTAACCCTTTTATTTTATATTTTTTTTTAAAACTTCCTTTTGATGTGACCAGACAAAGAGACTTGTGTAGTCCTTTGGGATTTGTCTTCAGTGAACCTTCTTCAGAAATCATGACCTTCAATGTCCAAATGACATGGCTTTCAAGTTGTTAAAGTAGATTTAAATGAAAGGAAAACATGTCAAATAAGCATATTTGTTTCTTTAAATGTAATGTAGCTCTTGGCAGCACTTCATGTTCATTAAAATACGTGCAAATATATTAACCATACAAGTTAATATTAGGGTAGAAAACCAAAACTAATATCGTGCAAACATAAGTAGTGGAAGAAACTATTCTAACATCCTTTTATCATTGAAGAAACAGGCATTAATACATAAAAAATGAGCAGAGGTTATGTTTACTTTTGTCTAGGGGTGGTGATGTTGACCAAGTCCTCCTCTCAGTAGCAAGGACGTTCTTTGTAATGCAGATGTATGTATACCTTTACCTTTGTGGTCAAAGCAACTTCTTGTCCCATGATCCAGAAAGTCCCCAGTGAGGTTTTCGCATTATGGTAGAACAAGAATTCAATATCTTGTTATTCAAAGCCCTAGGATAGAATGCATTTCTGTCTTCAGAAATGGGGTTCTTTATGCATTTTACTGGGGAAAAAATGCACTCCAGTGATTGTTTCAATGTATGCGCTGGGTTGTAAAGGGAGTTTCAGAGATACTGTACTCATCAGCTGCACATGAACAGTTTGTGGTTTGAAGAGGGATCCTGGGATAGAGAAATCCAACCTCCTGTATCCAATTTTACCCAGTGGACTATGACATTAAACAACCCTATTGTGTGTTAAAAATTTAATTTTGTCTGTTGGCACACTAGACCATATGGCTTATCTGGAAAAGCTTATGGATACTTTGTTCAGCTTTGCCTTCTCATTTTAGAATTTGTAAATCAGATTATGTGTGAGGGGGGAAGTGCTAAAGGTAAACTCGAAAGTTCAGTGTGGTATAAAATTACACCTGGTCTTAATTATTTTATTGGAATGCAAACATTGTGCCTTAGTGACTTAAACCGTACATTTGAATTAGAGAGAACCGAGGAGTTAAAATCAGATCACTATAAAATATTTAATTAGGAATGGATATGGATATTCTGTTTCCACAAGAAGCATTTGAAGAATTAAATCTTCTCAGGAAAGAAAATATTACTATTTTTAATGTTTGAGAGGACTTAAGCTGTATTTTCTAACATAAGCTGGGTCCTTTCTTCTTTAAAGAATGTGCTGATATATCTCTTCTGATTGTGATTTGCATCTATTTACTTCTCTCTCTCCATTTGTTTTTATACATTTGTTTACTAAAAGTGATATCTTTTGTTTTCTTTTCTTAAGATGCTGTATTCTAATTATTTACCTAAACTGTTTTTAGTAGAAGTTCGTAAGCCATGCAAATAGCAGTCTGTAAGACTAGCTGGAAAACTATTTGTCCATAGTTGTTTGCTTAGCATTTAGCATTACTGTTTATTATGAGTGAGTTAAATCCACTTTTTTTTTTTTTTTTTTTTTTTTTTTTTCCTCTCTCTTTGAGCATGTATGGTGTCTTGCTTCTGAGCCTCCCACTTTAAGTGGGACAGCTTTAAGTGGGTGATGGCTAGGTAAAAATGAGCGAGCAGAGAGCGTAGGGACTGTCAGGGCTGTAATAATGTTCGTAACATTCATTAAACTGTTTGTTAAATAATGTATTCAAACTGACTAGTGTTTCCCAGCTTCTACATCCCCCCATTATGTGTTCTAGTAAATTAAAGCTTGGAAACCTTTGTCAGAGTTATAATACTCAAACTGACATCTAATTCCCCCAGACAATAGGTACAAGCCTGCAAGCCTCTCTAATTCTTTCCAGTCTTTACATTTATTGATTCTTTTGTAAACGTGTTTCATCCAATCTATTACAAACAGCGCTGGTTAGAAGTGTGAAGTTTACCACGTTTGACCTAAGGCACATGAAAAACAATAGCTTCCCGGCACCCGTGCATCCCAGAGCTGCTTTTAATCAGAACAAAATTTGGATCTGTAACGGCTCGACCTGTCTGATATCCTGCTTAGGTTAGACGGACTGACATGTTAATTTTTAGTCTGTCTGGAAATCTCTGCAAAAATTGGGTTTTGGATGTGAATTTAGTACAACTATCCTTTGTATTCTGTGTTGTAAATATTTTATTACTCAAGTTGGCTTCCCTCGGTAGTTTACTTTGATTCAAGGCTTGCTTTTGCCTAGCCTTAAGAAATGTTTTGCATGTGCAGATGTAAATGCTTTCCTGCAAGGTAGAGGTATAATCCATTTATTCTCAAAATGTCGCTTTTATCCATTTCCGGTTATGGAGAAGTTACCCGGTAGTCCATTCATAATCTCTCTGTAGATAGAACAGTAGGTTTTAATGAAATGCACATAATACATTTTTACTGTATGCATATCTTTTCCTATAAAGCATACCTAATAAATAAATGATAGCAAACAAATAAAACTTATTCTTGCAATGCTGTTCCTCATAAGTTTTAAAGCTTTGAAGTTCAGTAAATAATTTATGATGCTTATTAGTGTAAGCAAATCAAAACCTACACCTGATCTGGCTTGCTTTTCGTCCCTGTTCCCACGGAAAGCTTTGAGTGATCCTTTTTGATCCTTGCTCTTTTGATTTGTAACCAAACTGAATGATAAAGAATGTATGAGTAATTTAAAGGATTCATTAAATACACTGAAAATTAAATTGGAGATGTCATAATCTATGAAGTAATGAAAAATTTGTTTCTTAAAGTGTATTGGTGTTTTTTCTGTGCTGAAATCTGTTACAAGTTGCACAAGGTGATGACAGAAGTAAACATTTTTAACATAAAATGTAACAGGTTTTCAACCTGCTTTTGTTCACAAGACTTCAGTAAGGATGTCTCTTAGCCCAGTTACATCAGATCTTGAAGGAATATTTATTTGCTCAGATTTAAAAAAAGAAAAGACTGAAAAAATATAAAATTCAGCCTTATAATGCAATATGCCCTAGAACTTATGGTCTAGTTTTTATTTTCTCTTCCTTTTGAGGAAAAGACAGTGATTTCAGAGGGAGTTTCTAGCATTGAAGAGATTTTTCTGAGGTCACTCAGGATCTTCGGGGTGTGTGTGATGTTTTGTTTCTTTGTGTGTTGTTTTTTTTTTTTTTTTTTGTATTTTTTTTTTTTTTTTGTTTTTTTTTTNTTTTTTTTTGTTCTTAAAGTTCTTAGATATTCCAATAATCTTGTAATGTATACTCAATTTACACACATGATCTGCTCTATCTAAAATAAAATGAGAAAAATGCTGTGGCTGAGCAGAAATGTAAACGTTCTGTAAACATTTTGGACCAATTTTAAGGTCTCTGCTCCAGCCCTTTAGTAGTTGTATCAGGATGGAACGAAATTTTTTTCATCCATATTCCTTTTAGAAAAAGGAGTACAACATAAAACCTCACATTTAGTTCTCCTGCGTTGGATGGGGGGCCTGCATTTAAAAGCTTCCCATTACTGATGTATTTCTGTGTCACTTGGAATGCAGCATTGCACATATGCAGTTGGCACTATAAAAATAGTACCTGTGCTTAAGGTGATGGAACTGTCTGGACATCTTTAGCCTCTGGACTTCTTGGTATGTGGTTAAGAGCCTGTATTGTGTCCCAATGTTTGGTTTGGGTCCCTCCACGGGGACAGGAGGGGGAAGTGGGGAATAAAAATAATTACTGTAATTGCAATGAGGCTTTAAATGCTATTTTCAGTGCAGGACTTCTTGCATGAGGTACAACAAGAAGGCAGTGACTGGCAGAGGATTTTCTGAGCCCTAGGTAGGCTGTCCTAGGTAGGATTTTTCCTAGTGATTGAAGGGCTGGTTGGTGTGAAGGCTGGCAATATGGTGAGGATCCACTTGTCCTGCTCCTGCCGACCAGGACTTATCTGCTCTCAGGGTTTCCAGAGTACAGCTACTGCTGTTCACAGACTTGTCTCCTATTAGGAAGACTACATTAAACTGCTGCTTTTATCGACTACCTAAATTTTGCTGATGTAGCAGCTGACAGAAGAGGAATGTTTTGGAAAGTTTCAGTCTTGGACAAATGTGATGATAATTTCATTTGGCAGAGGCATGTTACTACTTTCTTCCTATTGAGTGGTAGTAACCTTCTGCAAGGAATGAATTTGTTAGAGTGCTTCAAAAAAACACCATCTCTTACAGCTGAAAGTGCTAGCCTAAATATAGATGTTATCATTGACTGCTCCGTAATGTGGGACAGTGGCAAATTGTTTCCTTTAGGGAATCTGTAAATGATGTGGTGAGCAAGTATTCCATCTTCACTTGGTTGCTCTAGCTGCTTTTTGAAAAAGTACCTTGGTTTGGTTTTGTTCTAAAAGCTATTTTTTCCTTTCTTCCCCATATTCTTTACTATCTTCTTTTGGGTAGGTTTTTAAATAATACATCATGCAAAGAGTGAGGCTAATTGACAAAGCCATTGATATTTGCAGATGGACACCTACATTCTCCTGAAAGCTCAAAAATTGTTGTTAAAAGAATATCAGCAAAAACATCTTCAAGAAATTCATGTCACCTTACTCATGTTAATTTCTATTGCAAGAGCAGGCTGTCTACTTGCCTAGGGCATCCCTGACTTTCATAGATCAACTTGAAGGATTGGGGCTCCCTTCTGCAAGGGCCATGGAGAGCACGTGAGCCCCAGCTCCCCGTTTGCAGTGATCCATCACCTCCCCATCGCTGGTTGTGGAGAGAATCTGCTGACGGCAGGACTGCGATATGGCAGAGCACGTCCCCTGGGGGCCTCCTACTCACAATGTCACCTTGGGGCATCATGTCTACTTTTCAAGTAATGACAGTTTCTTAAACCCTTTCAGTGCTTGTGCGGTCAGTGGGACCGCACAAGTCAGGGTTATGGGATTTCTGCCCCTGGACAAAGGGACCCAAAATGCTGGGTACTTTATGGGGAGGGGACCCTCAGTCTCCTTCAAGGTGTGGTTTTTTTGGTTGTTGTTGGTGGTAGCCAGTTCTTTTGAACATCTTTAAGAATAATGTTAAATAGCATCGAGCTGTAATGTGTGTTTTTTAAAATGTGTGGGTTTTTTGGAGAGGAAGATGGAGCAGAAAGCGCAAAAAAACACTAGCTTCAAGAAGGCTGAAGTTAAACTTAACCGAAAGAAGAGAGATTGTCAATGATCAGTACCTTGACAGCCTTAATGCTACAGGACGTGTTCAGGAGCAGACTTCAGCTGCTTGCAGGGGAGAGATACTAGGATAGCTGCCAGTGCAGAAGGATTGTGATAGGAGTTTATGTGGCCACTTATAACTTCCTAAGTGGCAAATGGATGGATGCAGTGCTTGTGTCTCCTACTGAACTGGGTGGTTTAAATTGGAAAAGCAAAACTTGTTTTCCTATTGGGGAATGCAGTTCTGAACTAAAAAGTTATTTGAGATCACCAGGAGTGAAAATTACTTTAAACTGTTCAAAACAATGCGATTTTTTTTTTTTAGAACGCTTCTTTAAAAAAAACTTAGTTGAAGCAAAGATTCATTTACAATAGAACGAAAAAAAATAGGAAGTAACAGTGTGTATTTATACCTAACTTTCCTACAGATGTTGAACTTTGCCTTTATTAATTGCTAAATCGCATCAGATTTTGAGACCAGAGCTGGAGAGCTAGGAACAAATATTCATAGTGGAAGTTGACAACAACCTTAATTAAGTTGCTGCTGTCTTAGCATGATAAATTTAGAGGTTTTTTTTTTTTTCCCCCCAAGTTGTTTGCCTTGCACTCTGTTTGCATGCTGAAGTGTCAGGGATTTTTTTAAAAAAAAAAAAAAAAAAAAAAAAAAAAGAAAGGTGGATAATGGTTGTCCTCATTAATCCTTGACAATGGCAGTTCTCTTATAGAAACTGTTCCACCCACCTCTTCTGCATGGACCTTTTCATGTTGTTTTCTGTGCTGTGCTCAGAAAGGAGGACACCCACTTTCCTGGGTTCAAACTCCTAATTTTCACCAAGTTCTATAAGGAAATAAACATTTCTGCCCATTTGAAAGCTTATTGGAGAAGATGCTTAAGGTGGGAATAAGCAATCCTTAAAAAGCATATTTTTTAGATATGACCTGCAAGACCTAATTTAGGAATTTTATAAAACAGCCTCAATCTTGATCTAATCAAATAAGTGATAATAGTACAGAGTGATAGCTCTTTTGATCATAACAAGTCTTATCTTGGCAACCTCAGCTAAAAAGATAATTTGAAGTGAATTTTTAGAAATTCTAGCAGGCACAGGTGTGCCTGTAGTATGTTTAACAGCACCTTTAAATCTGATCTATTAAACTGAAAGGTTGTGGTAAGATCAAAACTTTTTTTTAATAGTAAGCTTATATTATGATTTTTTTGATTATTTGAACAGTTTTATTTTCACTTTGCATTTTGCTTGAGGGCATGGTATATAAATGTGTTACTAAATCAGCAATTACTTAGTTGTCTAAAAAAGACTACATGTTCTTTTCAGAATAGAATACTTAAAAACTTTTTTTGTATTAGGATTTTTGATTAAAAAGGAATGCAATATCTTTTCCTGCTTAAGAATCCTCTCCTTGCTAGAACTGATGAATCAAAATATCCTGATGATAATGTTTTGTGTATTTTACTTCCAAAATTAGAGGGAATATCCAATAGAATTTCCTCACAAATAGGAAATAAGCTGAATTCAGAAGCTGTAATTCTGTTAAATTTATCAGAATTACAGTCAAATTGGATCATTAAGTTGCAATTGTAAGGTTAAAAATCATTTTTATGCTTGGTTTCAAGTGAAGTATTCAAATACTTTATTCCAATTAAATGCGATAAGACATTTTTAACAAGAATTGTGTTTTATGGAGACTTTCTTATGTATAATGTTTTATAATTCTAAGTGGTTCAGCTTACTGTTAAAAGAATTGTAGACCTTTCCTTCCTTTGCAGTCTCCCAGTTATATATGTAACAAACAAATGATCATATGTTTGGGGGGGGAGAGAGCATGAGGTTCAACAATAAAAATAAAAGAAATTATATATATATTTATAGTTGCTGTGGCTGCTGTTGTTGCATTTTGCTGAAATCCAAGTGTTGAGTGTGGAAGAAAAGGATGAGGAGTCTGGGGAGAGTGTGAAGGTTCTGATGTAAATTGTGTCTTGAAAAGCAAAAGGAACGAAGCTTGTTCTGCCATATTCATGTTGCTGTGTTTGTATTTCCTACTTTTTTTTTTTTTAACTCATGGCTGCTTTTTGCTTTCTTCTGTGGAGTGCCTTTTGAAAAAGTCCTATGTGTGTGGCTTGTGTTTCTTCTTTGTTGCTGTTAAAGCACCTTTAAACAATAATTTCCTTTTTCTGTCTCTTTATCGTACCTTTAAATAAAGCCAATCATAGCAAGAAATACTGACCAAATACATAGCTGTAGTGCATAAAGTTACAACAGTCAT
Organism: Crypturellus undulatus; assembly: GCA_013389825.1. Lineage (NCBI taxonomy): Eukaryota > Metazoa > Chordata > Aves > Tinamiformes > Tinamidae > Crypturellus > Crypturellus undulatus. The sequence goes on from VWPW01023217.1 coordinate 86,240, forward strand.
CCCAATGGCTGTCTGGCCAATTGCCATTTGCAAGAAATTGATGGGTGAATAAAATATTATTAGTTTTTATTATCAATCATTTAAAAAAAAAAAAGACCCGTTGAGTGGAATTTGTAGCTGGGATAATAAATTTTTGTGATGACATCTCTGGATGGCAAGTATAATAAATTAGCCAAAGATGTATATTGCAAAATTAGACAAAAGTATTTCTGTAAGAGGTTAGTTGTGGTCTATAATTAGTCTGTGGTAAAGTGTGTTTGTAATCTGGTTAATTGTGTTTTAAGGCAATCGAAACAGACCAATGTTCTCTTTCTGCATGCGAAAAACAAGGTAATTGAGTGCCCCAGCACAGCCTTAGCCAGGAGCCAATTTTTTCTGCGTAAAACTACTTGAGAAGGTGTGAAAGTTTCCCTGGGCAGATTGATGTTATGCTGCTACAGTAGTAGTCACGTCCGCGGGCAGATAAAAATTCTGTCTGAGCAGCTGGGTACCGCAGCGGCCGCGGGCGAACCGGCAGCCCGGAGCGGCCCGGGCAGGTGGGCGAGGAGGCCGCCTTGGGCCCGTGGGGCAGGCGGCTACTGCAGGCCGATGGCATCAACCCTGGCCTGCCTTGTCCCGCTCCGCTCGGGCTGTGTTGTCTCCTTTACCCCAGGATTTGAAAAATACTTGAGAGCTGCAAAGAACAGGAGCAGATGGCTGCTCAGTCGTATACTCATCCTGCACTGTTTATTTCTGGGTGTGTGTAGGGTTTCTTTTTTTTTGGGGGGGGGGGGGGGGGGGTGGCGGAGGGGACTGAAGTTAATTGATGTTAAGCTGTAACTTTTTTTCTCTTCCGTTTTTAAAAGGAGAAAATTAAACCCATGTTTTATTCTTTTCTAGTCCTGAAAATTTCAGTGCTGTGATGTCTTTGAGGGCTGGTGGAGGAAAGATGAGGCACCAAAAGACTGAAAAGGAGCAAGTACAGACAAGTCAGTTTATTCCATTTCTAGGGACATGTGTTAAGGAAATGATTAAAAAAATGTACCTAAAAGAATGTAACAAGTGAGGATTTTGGGGGTGGGAGAGAGCTTTTTGTTTGGGAAGAAAAACATGTCACTTCAACCTAACTTCTTCCCACAATAGATTGCTTTGGTCCATGTGGGCTTTAAAGGCTTTTGATACTTTCTAATGTGAAATAAGAAGGAAAAAATAAGAACAAAAAATCCTTTTCCCTGCATGAAACAGTACACCGGGTAGATTCAGCACTTCTTGGAGATCTCCTTTTGCAGAATAACTATCAGTGGTTCACAGGCAGCACAGAAGGGGTCAGGGAGTTAGACTCTGTAGTGACTAGGTCTCCAATAACACTGCTTATATGTGTACTGTTGTACTAAATGATGTAAAAGACAGAAGGTTTTTAAATACTTCCTTGAGGTTTGTTTTCCTTACTTTAGTATAGGTTTAAAATCAAATTATGAGACCGTATGTTGTTTTCTAAGATAAGGAACTGATTATTCAGAAAACACTTTCGTTTGGGACCGTTAGATCTGTTCTGTACCAGTGTATGCAGTTGGGCAAATTTAAGTTACTGCTGGTTGGGGGAAATTCTGAACTAAACAAATACAAGATGAGTAACAAACACTGACTGCTCTGTAATTTCAGGACAGGAAAATGTACAAGTTTGTAAGAGATCCTGTTGCAGGGGGAGGATAAAGAAAAGCCTGAAAGCAGGGCTGAGGTGAAGTGTCATGGTGACCTGTACATAAGGCTTGTGCTTTATGCTGTTTGGGGTGCCGAGCTTCCAAAGCATCAGAGCACTGCAGTAACTAACACCGAATTTACAGTCAGTAGGACCTCGTTGCCATGTTGCCCCAGTTCTTTTTGGATCTAACATTTCCATAGTTTAATGGAGGGGGGTGAAGTGGGCAGAGGGTGGCTTCTCCTCATGAAAGCTGCTATGTGCTTCCTTGTCCATGTTATAAACAGACTGTGCCTGCCACCACTGTTTATTCATAAATCTTGGGTAGCTTTTGTCATGGAAGCCTTTCAAACCTGAATCCTGGGCTGGAACAAGACGAGGGCCCGATCTTTGCTCGGCCCCCCATAAGGCAGTAAGCGGGAGAGGAGGAGCAGGCCGAGCCCCCGTGGTGTTACGGCCTCCGCGCGCCGCTGGGTACTGCTGCTCCTGCTTCCTCTTGGATCTTTATGAAAAGAACTGCAAAGGCAGTAACTATATTGCCCATAAATTGCCTTACATTAATTCCTATTCCAATTCAGTGCAGCATACGTAAGTGAAAATCTTGGAAATATGTTTGCTAAATCATGTGGTAAATGGTCTTGTTGATGACTGCACAGTTGCTCTGGGGATGGAGTTGTTAAGCACTTATTATAGGAATCCAACAGGGCAAATTAAGAGAAACCTGTGTGTGTGCTTGTTATTTTAGGACTTTTATGCTCATCTTCTGAGAAGCCTCGTGTAGGACCTCCTGACCTAAAAAGACTTGCTGTCTTTAGTCGGAGGTTGACTTCAGAGAGCTCAGTCACTGACCTAGCAACAAGGAAAATAATCACCTCCGAGGAAGGGTTTCGTGTTGTTATTCTTTAATGCTAAATAGCTGCACGTTGCTGTTAATAATACATAGAAAGCAGCTGCTTTGCATTCCTTTTACTTGTATGTGGGATTTTTATATGTAACTGAGGCTTTTTATACTTGTAGATTAGCGGGGGGATATTTTATGTTTCGTTGTGGGTAATTGCTGAGCAGGTTTCTTATTTGTTTGTAACACTATTGCCAGCATTTCTTTAATCCATGAGCGTTCAGATGCAGTAGATGGAACTCTAATCTGTACGTGACTGTTCCTTGGAAACATTATTCCAAGTACACAAAAACCCTGTGCATGACGGAGTCCGCCATTATAATAAACTCTGTCATAGAGCCAGCACATGCTATTTTGTGCTGGGTTTAACCATTACATTGCAAGACTCAAATGCTACCCTTTTTGGGTTAGATGTTGTTGTTGCTTGTATTTCTTTTTCTAGAAACACAGCTTTAAAATATATCAATTCTTAATGCTGATATAAGAGTACATCTATGTAACTGTCAAATTTATATATCTATAACACCAGTGAATTTTTTTCTCATCTTTTCCTCTTTACCTTCACTTAACTGTCTCTGAAATTATATTAGCTATCTGAAGAACCACGATCCCCTAGTGCCATTTTTCTGCAACATCATAAACATTTTTAGTAACCTCTGCTAGCAGTTTTACTGACAGATCTACATGTTTCAGCTGAATCACTTAAGGCTTTCAGGGGGATGATTATTTTGCCAGTCGTCATTATTATGACATTGCAACTTGCCTTTGACAAACAAGAGGTCATCCATCTTTTGTAAGATGCAAGCTCTATCATACACGAGCTCTATCACTTTGGTAATAGCAAAGTTCGTTGCTGGTTTGCTTTCTACAAAGGATATGTGCCACTGGAAAACCTCCTCACACTTGCTTTTGTTGCTGAATAGACAGTTATGTGTATGGGGTTTTTTAATCTTTTTTAAAGAAATTATTTTTAATCACAGAATTAAATGAAAATATAGCATACAGTGCATAGGGAAATTGTGTTTTGTTTTAATTATGTAATACTAGAAGTGTGAATAACATTGTAAAAATATCTGAAATGAATTTTTTGTTTTAATTTCTACTTTACTAAAGAAATTTATGTTAAAATGTAAGGTTAGGAAATTTCACTTTGAATTGATTACTTTGTGTTTACCTCTAGTGTTCTAGGATCCTATGTTATCTTTAAATTGTAGTTTTCTACCATCTCTATTAGCTTATCTATAAAGCTCTGTATCTGCAGCATACTGAGAAATTGCTTAACTGGCTATGCTGTAAAATGTTTTCTAACCAGGCAAATTTGATGGTGTTGCTTTTTTTTTTTGGATCATCTCTTTATTTTGTTTCTAGTATTAGTGATAGTATCTAAACTTAATTTAGTATACGGTTAAAGTCTAACATATTCATATGTATCAAGCAGATACTGGTGTTACCTCTAGCAAATTTTTGTTTGTATCACTGCCAGTCTGTAAAATACCAGCATTAAAATGACTGTAACAAGAGGAACAGTATTATATCCAATTGCAGGGGGGGGAAAAAGGTCTTTTTTTAGCATCTGTGATACTGAAGCATGTGATTCTTGCAAACCTTGTCATGAAGTAATTATCTCGTTCAGTGTGTTTTGGAATATTTCTAAGATGCTGAATTAGTATCCTGTATTATGAGCTGTGGTAGTTTTCGTGCACATTTGCTTCAACTACGGCAGTGGGGCTGCTACCTTGGGTGAAGAGGTAGGGTGTAGAGATCAGGCAGTGCTGTCTTTCAGTGAGAGCTGCTAAGCTGGCCAGGTGTGTCTGTCAGCCTTGCTACAATATCTTAGTCTTCTACAAATACAGTGGCAGTAAATGTAGCCAGTACCACAAGGAATAAGATCTAAAAAAGCCACTTGGAATACGTCAGTGTTTTGCATTTTATGAAACTTGCATACACATCCTTATATTTAAGGAAGAAGGTGCTTAGTGTTCCGTAGGTGACATGCAGCAACATGTAGGACTGGCCTCATCGTTCTGAAGCAGAACAATTTCCACTCCCTGAAATTCTTCTCGAGATTAATTGGGTTTTGTTTGCAAAGGAAGCAATAGATGGCAGGCTGAAGGAGTGGGGTGTATTCCCTGTGTTCTGTGTTTGCATGAATTTATTTCTGCAGTGAAGACTGTTAGTGAGCCCATTCTTGCTAACGTTACTTCTCACTGCGCCTCTGTTAGGCTGTGGTTTTTTTTTTTTTTTTTTAATAAGGTAGGCAGTTGAACACGTGAAACATGTATTGACCCCAAAAACATGAATACCAATTATTGGACATAACTCTTAATAGAGTGATGAGGAGAAATGTGTGCTTCCTTTTAAGGAAATTAAGTTTGTATGATGAAAATTAATCTACTAACCCATGAAAATTGTGATTCTGAATTTCATTTATACCCCGTTGTTTTATCTTTATATATTCCAAGTGTTAAAGGTATTGAAAGGAAGGCAGAATTACTTTTGTAAGCCTACATTATTTCAACATTTTGTTGCCTGGGTGTTGCAGAATTAAACTCACTTGCTCTGAACCTGACAGTCCTTTTTAAGTGGATATTCTACTAAGCTTTTTAAAGAACTCCTAAGGTCCTAATAAGTAATTCAATAAAGGAGAGAGCTTTTAGTCCTGTTACAGCTGCAGAGTATTTCAGAATATCATGTAACAACTCACTGCAAGCACTTCTATACAAATGATAAAATTTCAGATAAAATACCATAGGATGCTGCAGGTTATTTTGAAGAATGATTTGAATCTCTCACATCTACTAAAATATCACATGCAGATTTCCTCCGTTTCTTTGGGATTTCACAATTGCACCATTGTCAAGAAAAAATTCTGCATAAACAATCTGTGGGGAGGAGAGGGAAATTACCAAACTGTAGTACTACATAGAGTAGATGAGAATTAAATTTTTCTAAAGCACATAGTAAAACATGATGAACTAGTTTGCTGTTAGCAGCAGTGTAGTATATTTGTTTGCTTTGTTTGTTTTTTGTGATTCTGAATTTGGCTAGTTTAGTTTAAAGCCTGATTAGTTTGGCAACCTAACACTAGGTTGCTTATGACTATTTGAAATACTATTATTGAAATATAGTATAAATAGTCTGCTTTTAATTTGCAGGAGAGGAGAGAAAAGAGGAGGGAAAATAAAGACGACTTACTAAATTTGTTAGAGGTTTTAGGAGAAAAATCTACTCTTATCTCCAAGACTAGAACTAATTGTTCAGTTTGATTCTGTGCATTGGAAAAGATGCACTTGGATTTTTTTTTTTTTTTTTTTTTTTTTCTCCTGTGCTACAAGGGGTTATGGAGCTTCTGTTTTAACCCGCAAAAAGCAGCTGTGTTGCAGGTTAGCCAAAGAAAGGTATTTAGGCAATAAGTGCATAATCTTAAAATTGAGAAGGTACTGTATATGGAATAATCTGTATTTCATGGGAGAGATGTCAGTATAGGTGTTTTCAGTCTTATAACTCTAGGGAAAATGGTGATAAATACAAGGCTTTCTTTTCTTAACTGCAACTCTTGCATTTAGGGGTGTTCTGCTGCTAAAGCACAAGTCAGGGCAGAACTGTGTGTTTATATGTGTAGGGTTTTATTTTTTATTTTATTTTTATTTATTTTGGTTTTTATTTTTTTAATTATTACTGGTATGTGCAACTATAGAGCTCTGGTTTGGAAAGTTGAGCACAACAAAATGTTAACCTTAACCTGCTCTTATTCCCTCCAGCACGGTGGCGGGCTCTGACCATGCTCAGCTTTCTGAAATGGCACACCTTGCTCGCATTAAAAGTTGCACTGAAGCCCTGTGTTTGTGTGGACAGGGCAGCAGGGCAGGGCAATGGAAGGCTGACCCGAGTCAATGTTGAAGTTGTTATGAAAAGTTGCAGCGAAGCTGGTGAGCTGCTGCTGCGCTTAGGGTGGTCATCAGTGACGGGTGAAAGGATGGCGTGGTGCTTCAGGTGGGCTGTTGTCTTCTCTGTATTGATCTGGTTAGGTACTGGGCTTAGAGATGTACAAATTTTGGACCAAAAAAGCTATGTGGCAGCAACCCACAGGAGGTGATTTGCAAAATTTTTGCCTGATAGAAGCGCAGTAATGATAGTAATCTGTGAATTTATGTTTAAATAGCGTGACCTCCAGCGTACTGGTGTACCCTAGCCGTTCAAACTCAGAAGCAGTTGTATATTGGAAGGTTTCAACAATGCTAGGAGTATATTCTAAGGGTCACTGTACAAAAACAGCTGAAAGCTCTTGTGATGTTTCCCCTGAAATGTGCTGGTAAGAGGGGAAAAGAGAAGTCTATTTGATGTGGTTTCAAAAGAATGGACAAATTCCACGACTGAGAGGAGAAACTCCATTAAGAGGAGTTGGAACATCTGGAAGAATTTTGTTTTAAAAAGCTTTCCCTGGTGAGGAAATTGAGGGAAGGAAAGGAGTACGTTTTACACTGTTTTGTGTGTGGATGTGACTTCCAGTGGTAGCTAAAAGTTAAAAACTCTTTTTGGGGATGCAGGGAGAATGCCTCTGTTGCCCAAATTGGCCGAAATGGAACATCCCTGTCAGTTTACCCAAAAACATTCCAACTGGTTCTGACCAAAAGTTGCTCTTTCAAAGTAATAGCCAAAAAGAGATGATTTTGTTGGGAAGCTCATTATTCAGTTCACAAACATGGCACACTTTGCACTTCTAACAGCTCTTATTTGCATCCCACTAAGGGGTTTTCAGGCGAGAGGCAGGAGAGGTGGCAGCATCGCAGTGTCTGCAAGGGGCCTCTCCAGGTTCCTGCCCCTTGCTCCAGGCAGGGCCAGCGTCAAAGTTGGGTCATGTCGCTCAGGGTCTCGTTCAGTCAAGCTCTGAAAATCTCTGAGGATGGAGATTTTGCAGCCTCCCTTGGCAGGCTGTTCCAGTGCCTAACCATTCTCATTAGGGAGCGGCAGGAGGCAGCTTATAGCCTGTTACTTACTGGGTTTTGGATTTGGATCCCAATTTGAGGGTTCTTCATCTAACTTCTGGGTGAGATGCAGTTTAGTTTAGCACACAAGCTCATTTGTTTTAATCTAGAGCTCTTAATTGGTATGTTCTAAAAATTAGAAATACTGTTCTTTTAGAGGCTCAGGTGGGAGACTTCTCTTAAACCTTTATTCTAATTTAGGAGTAATTTTGAGCTGCCGTGAAGTGTTTCAAAACTCTTGAAATGTTTAGTCCTGTTACCTTGTAAAATTGTTTGTGCACGTTTATTTTCTTTTGTATGAGTTTTCATTCTCTCCTAATGCTAAAATGGATTGATTGCAATGTGCATGCATTTATCTATTTTGCTTTTGCCCCTTTCTCTGTAAAGAGTTCCATTATTTTCAACTAGCTTCTGAAAAAATACAAAGTGCCATTGTGTTTCATCAGGTTGCACAGCTTGAATGATAGTGTTCTTGAGCAAAAAATAAAGGACCTGAAAGACTAATAGATAACACTAATTCTGTGTTTTAACAGAGTTATGTATATTTTGAAGGATCAAAAAAAAGGAGATAGGTTGGGGCATTTTTGTTGTTGCAATGTTTATATATATATATGTATGTATGTATGTATATCTCCCTCTAGCTAATTAGTGGCTTACAAAAATAGTAAATAGCTGATGAAGATAAGAAAAATATCCCCAAGGCTTAATCATTCCTCATGTCACGTGTGGAAATTACACTCTTCTGCAGAGTAGTGAGCATTAGTGTCTTTTGAAGCAATGGACTGACCTGCACTGTGAAGGAAATACAAGAAGTTGAATCTGTTGTTGTAAATGGAATTTTTGGAAACATTAGTGGAGAACAAGAATAAAAATTTTAGTTTACTTAACAACACATAGCAAATATGTTGAGAAAGGAGATGTGTATGTATTGTCTTAGATCTTGTCTCAAGTATAACATATTGGGTATATATTTTTAGTATATATTTTGTTGTATATATTTGGTATGAATGCAGTAGTTTTGGTCCCCTGAGTTAAAGAAATGTCTTCTAGTAGTGAATTATGCAGATCACTTCAAACACATGAAATAAAAGCCTTTGCATGCTCTTTGTAAGTTTTAGTGAGAAACTGTTAAGATATTTTAAGGGCTATTCTACCATTTCATACTGCATTTAGGCTAAGCTGCTTTACTGTAACCACTTGATAGCTTTTGAAATAAAAAATAATTAGTGATGAATTTTTAAAGACTCTTTTGGCTCCCTAAACACCTTGATAGCTAAATACATTTTGTGATAATACCCTAATATTTGAATCCTTTATCTTGGAATCTGCTCACACTAGAATCAAATTCTTTGATTTTGACTGGAAAATTGATAACTTCATATATGAAGTATAATGTAATATGTTGTGGTTTAAAAGAATATTATACCACAGCTGCACTGTAATGTTCACCTGCACTTATCTTGGTAGGCACCCAAGCATTGGTACAAGGACTAAGGCAAAGGACAGTTATACCCAATATGTTTATATTTTCATCCGGTGCCTGTCAATCGTGGTTCAGCCTGGAGAAATGGGAGCATAGCCCCCATTCTGGTTTTCACCAAAAATTCCTTGTCAAAAGGTAAAAGCTAAGACCACATCTTTATATGTAAATTTAACAGGAATTAGGCAACAGGATGACTTTTAAAAATACCTGAAGAAACATGTTCTCTTTTTCTATCTCTTAATCAGATGTTCCTCGAGAATGTAAGTGTGCTGATCTTGCATCCAAGATTAACTTTTTTCCCCTCTTCCTTGTTTCTTCATCTAAAATAACCAAAGATACTTTATTGTTGTATGTTGCATAGCCATTTGTTATGGAGAGTTAAAATGTTGCATAGTGATTTGTTATCGAGAGTTAGTGTTGATTTTAATATTGGGAAATTGTACACTGTCTGGATTATTAACTTTTCTCCCTAATTAATATCTTGGGTGAGAAGGCTGTCATTTAAATGCAATGGGCTGCTCTAACAATATGCGACTGTCATAAACTCATAGCCATAATAGAATTTCCAAGATATATAATGAATAACAGCAGAAATTTGGGTTGGGAATTAATAGCTATAATATATTTGGTGGTTATGCTGCTTTGTCTTTGTTAGAGAATAGTGCCTAGATATTTATTGCAGATACAAATTGCCAAACGGTAATTAAGTTACATTCTTCTTTTGTACCTAAAATTGTACATTTATGGGGGATTCATTGGACCGAGTGTAGGAGGCAGAAAGTGGAGCTTTTTAGCTAATTTTAGTCCATGACAGTCCAGCCTCCTTGCCATCCATTTTTCTGCAATGATGCTGGGGAGCTGCCTGCAGCTGCAGCATCTCTCTTCCGCCATTTGAGGCATCTGGGCTCTGCGTGGTGTTCCCTTCTTTACCAAAGCTTCCTTTGCCCTGATACATGATCAGAGAGCAGCCAAATTCAGCCAGTCGGCAGTAGTTACCCGTGATTTCACATGATCGTTTTGGGTCTAGGCAGTTGACTTCTTTTTGAGAGCTCTTTCTGTGTGAGAGCTACCAGGGTGTTAACCATGCAAGTGTCATGCTAATAGCTCTAACTTAAAATAAATGTGAATGAGGTTAGTTTTGCAGGTCTGAAACAAAGCTTCAGTGTAAGGATTTCAAGGAAGGGTTCTGAAGAAATGTCTTACCTTCCATTGCCTTCAGAAAGAAGGCATTCAAGTTCTCGCACGCGCATGCACACAAAGGTTCCCAAGAGCCTGCGCCAAAGTCATTAAATTTTATCCTTAGGCCTTTCCTCATCTTCAAAATATGGTATGGCCCTGAGGTCTTGTTTAGCACTATAATAAAGCAACCCCTAGAGTATCCAGTGCCAGATGAAGATGCCGATGTGATGCAAATTCTGATTCAGTATAAATTCACTCTTCCCACTCAATTTGCTGAAAATGTTTTGGCTCATTGCTTTCTAGCACCGGACTTGATGCTGGGTCATGTGTCACCTGTTCATACCATCCTGACGTTGTGTAAAATTGGGTGCTGTCTCTTTTCTTGCAGCTGGCATCAAAGCCATATATTCTTGCAGCAGCTGGGATAATCTCCATATAACATCATGCAACCAGTTTGGCATGTCTCATCCTATGTCCAGGAGAGGTGGCAGAGTGGTTTGGACCTTCTGTCTCATTAGGCTGATGTGCAGTTTTAGTCAGTACTGACAGTTTGTCATGCCAAGCATCTCGATGAGTTGGCTGTTAGCACTCCAGAAAAACCATCAAAGCACAAACAGTTTTCGATGCTCTCTTTACAACCACCAGAAAAGGCTACAAATTGAACTAGACTTTTGGGATTCATATTTAGATTTTTTTTTTTTTTTTTTTTTGTGGAGCTGGCATTTGGAGTTCTGGTGAGGGAGATGGTTAGGAACTTTGAGGGTGCTGATGCAGAAAGACTAAAGGGTCTTGTAAAAAGCTAGGTGAAATTTTTCTACAGAAATGCAGCATTAGTTTAATTGTGGTGCAAATTTGCTAGATTGTTAATATAAGAAACCAGCTTTCCTGATTGACTGGAATTTACAACTCTTTCATAATGGGGAAAAAAGTGAATTTTTATTTTTAACACTTATAAAATTATTTGGTTGACTTTTTTTTTTTTTTTTCATAAAATTGGCAACTGAAAACTCAAACTATTCATGGAACTTATTTGACTATTTTTTTGTGTGTGTTTTTTCTTCATTTTTTTTCTTTTACTTTTTTTCTTGGAGACGGGTGTTTGGTCTTGGGTTTTTATTTTAACTTTTTTTTTGTTTTCTTCTTTTCTTTGTCCTTTTCTAATGTCATTCTCCTATTTTCAATATAATCTTGAAGCTGTGTTCTGTTTTCTGTTCTTATTTTTAGATCTGTCATATGTCTCTCTCTTTGAACATCCTTCTTTCTCCTCATTTATTACAAGGATGCACACTGCATGTTACTGTAATTTTTGGGGGAGGGACATTTTTAAGGAGGATTTTTAGGGAGCACCATGAAGAGACAGAGGAAGTAAAATAGACAAAATCCTTTGAACTATATCTCTTTTTGCCCCACCTTGCCTAGCTAGGAAATACTGGGAAACTGAAGTCCTCTTCAGTTTCTCATGGTAGTTCCTCCCTTTGCTTGCATCATACTGTTGGCAAAAATATGAGTTTTGTTCAAAAAAAGAAAGTGCCTCTTGCATTTGGAGACTTCCTTCAATTATTTTTGTCACTAGCACTAATGTAAAGCTAGCAGCATCTGTGGTCAAGCTAGCTAGACTAGGAGGATGTGTCCTGTGAAAAACCTCTTCTACACTGAGAAACCCTTTAACATCACTGTCTCATTTCCAATATTCACGTGCACCCTCTAATGACAGTTGCCTAGGTTAGACTTAGGAGATGGGGTGTTGAGAGACCAGGCTCAGCTGTCCCCTCGTTTTGGGAGGCGGACGAGCCTGGCCACGACGCGTACCAGAGGCAGTGGCCACCATCTCAAAGGGACTCGTGAAGGTGACTGTAGCAAGGGGCACATCCTCCCCAGGGGCAGGGTGTTTTTATTTGCAGTGATATTTGATAGGCTGCTAAATTTTAGCGTCTTCCTGTGATTTACTGTTCAACTTCGTGTCACCAGAGCAAGCTCCAGTGCTAACCTTATGTAGAGCTATGCTAACCTACATGTAAGAGCAAACAGCAGTCATGCAAATCCAAAACACTCGTGTATCACTCCTACCTTACCTGTGGCTCTTACCTAACCAGTCTTCCTCTGACATTTCAGCCATAAATTAAAGATATGCAACAAGCCAAAGGTGTGTGTGAGCTCTAGGCAGCCAGCCCTTGGCTGCTTTTAGAATGATGCTCCAATGACTCCAGCATGTGCTGCAAGTTGATGGAGGAAAGTACATGTCCGTTTGTGACCTTCACTTACCAATTGATTGAGGAAGGACTAGGAATAAAACTAGCACCCCCACTTAAAATAGTTTAACAACATAGAGTGCTAGGAAATGTGATCAGAGAGGCTCATCAGTGTGTATGCCATCTGACAGATGTTTTCAGGTCTGTGTGGGGGTGGAAGGTTTTGAAGCTGTACCTCTGACCTAATCATATTAAAATACAATTGTTTCTACTCTATCTTTAAGAAACACTGTTTTAGAAATCTGTACCTTTTCTTGGAATAGTTTTTCACTCAAATTTATTTAAAGAGAAATGTCAAAACTAAATACAGTACAATACAATGCACACACAAAAAAAAAAAAAATCCTAGAATCGACCTCTGTTGTCTTTCTTGGCAGCATCTGGGAGCCTGCTTGATGAACAGGAGCGGTGCCTGTCTCATCGCTCCTGAGTGTTGAACTGTTGCTGGATCACTTGCTGACCCTTCCCTTCATATGATTTCTTCTGGGATCAAATAGAGTGCTGCCACACCAAGCTTTTTTCAAGCAGAAGAGGACTGAACTGGAGACAGACTTACCTTAGATTGACGACTAGATTGATGGTAAGCAGCGCGGAAGGTTCAAGCCCCATGCTAGCATGAAATCATTTGACAGATAGAAATATTTGCTTATAAATTGAAAGAGTAGGTAATAATAGTGTTTTTTATGATTACATTACATGATATTTTATGATTACAGAGACTAATAGCTAGCAGATGGCAGAGTATACATTTTACTTGTTTACCAAGATGATGGATGGCAGTGATTGAAATTTTTTTTTTTTTTCCCCCTCTTGTTACATTACTCTGAAAGCGTGTAGTGGACAGGCAATTTACAATATGAGTCAACAATAATTTGTATCTGCTCTGGATTTTTGGGGGGACGTTTCTGTTTCTTATTTTATTAGATTTTTTTCTTCTTTCAAAGGTATTTTCTTTTCAGAGGGAAAATAAAAGTAAATATGTGCTGTGCATAGAATGTGCTTGAAATATCAGGCCTTTAAAAAAGGGGGCATGAGTGCCTGACAGTCCACATGTACAAGTAATATGTGTTTGTACAAAAACATCTGTTTGGAGATTTTTTTACCACTGTTCTATTTCACTGTTTATCATATTATTTAAAGCATTTTGAAGAAAAAAGCTCTGTCTTTTGTTTAGGCACCTGAGCAAAAATCTGCACTGTTACGCTGCATATTACCAAGATGGTTAAAGCCATCCATCCACAATAATAATTGCAATGTTTTTCATCCCTCTTATTTAATTGGTATTGACTTCCTGAAATTATCTGTGTGTGTGTTGTACATAGCTGCCAGTTAAGTGCTGTTTGTTTTGAAACATCACTCAGGTAGCAGACTTAATAAAAACTGATTTTCTTCTGGGTTCACTCCCTATCTCTCCCAGTCTCCAGTGGCAGATGTCCTGCTTCCTGCCATGTCCCCAAAGCCTGTAGTTTCCTCAGTGGTTTTGCTGGGCAGCTTGTGATTTAGATGGACAGTACCTGAATGGCTGTCTGCAGGTGAATATAGGGGTAAAGGTATGGTTACTTTTCCCTCAAGAATTGCTATGTTGGATTTTATTTTTCTCTGCAGTCTCTATCTTCTAGGAAACTCATATCAGAGGCATCCAGCACTTTATCAAATCCAATAGAAGTTGCCCAACAGATTCAAATGATATTATGTGAAGACTAAACAGACTCATAAAATTAGTTTCCTGAAAAAAATCAAGCTAAAATCATCAAATGACAGCAGGTTGTCTTTTCTTTTAAAGAATCCAGTAAGGCCATGGAAATTGGATCCTTCTAGTCAAAGGGTGAGGAAATTCATTGCCAAAATTGTGACTGGACATCTTAAAGCATAATCAGAGATTTTTAATTTTTCTTCCATATAAGGTTTGCCTTCCAGCAAAGGATGACACATGCTGTATGAACCTAATTTCTAATGCACATAGTGAGTTTATTTAAAACTGTCCTCATAAAGTCCTTTGTGTTTTTTGTATGTGTGGTAAGACCTGAGTGTTTAGTTCAGTTCTAGGTAAATCAGATGGATCTGTTCAGTCCCCTGTGTTTCCATCCCCTTCCATCTCCTTTCTCTCAAAGGGGCTCTGAAAGCTACTACTAGTGGCTTTGTAGTAGAGAAAAAAATCTATGATGCTGTTTCACATTTTGTGATGTGAAGAAGAGATTTTCTTTGACATAGTTGCTAGCAGCTCTAATGAGGTTGTAGTAAGCTCATGGTCTCTAACTGCAAGGCACTCTTTTTTTTCTATTTTTATTTTATATATATATATATATATGTATATATATATAAAATATGTGTATATATAACTTTGTACATTTTTTCTTTTTCACCACTGATTTCAGGTTCAGCTGGCAAACATACATATCAAAAATCCCTGCCTCAACTTTCTTCCTTTGACTAAATCTTCTATTTATCATTCTCTGCAAGAAACAGGTTTGGGCCTCTGTGATTAGACAAAAGCTGAAAAGTATTGTATTAAGATAAAATAATTCCTGGCTTTGGCTATGAAGAGCAGAGTAGGAAATAAGCAGCAGAAGTTTAACTGCCAAGAGCTAAGCAAAAATCTCCAAAACCCCATGATTTTTACAGGAAAACCTGAGTTCTCTACTTGAGTCCTCGTTGCTGAATGCTCGAGGTTGGCAGTGGTGGAAGAAAACAGCAGGAGTAGACAAGAGGAGTAAAGAGCTATGTTGTTGGCTGCCTCTAATTTTCATAGGACTCTTACTGGGAGAAAGGAAGTACTTCAGCAAAAAAAGTGCAGTTGCATCATAATTTACTCCGCAGTGCTAACTGGATTTAGGAAAAGAAACAAGTTGGAGATGAGAGCTGTGATTGTTTGTACAATTCAGGTGTCTTTGCATGTGCCTGCACCTCTGCTTGCACATGGACTCAGGTGGCTGACTGCAATTTCAGGCTCAGGAGCCGACCCAGATTGGTGTTAACCTGGCAAAAATGAACATTTAGCTCACTGAAGTGAGCTGTGCTAACGAATCATCGTCCGGCTGCTGCACAGAGTACAGGATGGGTCAAAGAGGAGGGATGCCTGCATTTTTCCAAGGCTCATGGATCCAGCGCTGTGGGGCTACTCTTGCTGTGGGGCTCTCTGCAGCAATATGCACACTGACTTCTGCAGGAGCCTGCAGCACAGGGTCTTGCGTGCCCTTAGCCTGCAAACCCCACGGCTTTGTTGGTGTGAGGAGCGATTAAACCAGGCTACAGGTCTTAGTTAAGGAATATGTAAAATATACATTAGCTGTAAGTGATGG
Source organism: Crypturellus undulatus (assembly GCA_013389825.1). Lineage (NCBI taxonomy): Eukaryota > Metazoa > Chordata > Aves > Tinamiformes > Tinamidae > Crypturellus > Crypturellus undulatus. The sequence continues at coordinate 102,011 of VWPW01023217.1, forward strand.
TCTCTGTCCCAGATTTTTGTTAGCTTTTTTGTTTTCAGCATTGGTTCTTAATTATGCATATATTCTAAGGCTTGCTAGATCTCCTTTGTAAAATTATGCAGCAGAAATTTTAAGTAGGTGCCTTTTTTTACAATGTGTGCATGTCTTACTACTGCAAAGCTTCCTCTAATTTAAAAAATATTCAGACATTATTTTGTAAGAGCCTGCTTTTTTCCTGTTTTTTTTTGGTAACCTGTGTGGTTTTAATAGTTCTCTCATACAGAGGAGGAAAAAAAAAGGACTTTTATGTGTATTGGAATTAGATCTTCACAATTTCATATCACTATGATCAATTCTGTTCTTACCCTGTATACAACTATCACCTAAGTCACTTGGAAGCCCTTGTAAGAACATAATACTACTATTAACTCTCATTGCTGTTTCTAAGTAGGAGATTTGTATGTGTCGAGTAACAAATGTTTAAATTGTTCATGAATGCCTCAATCTACTGCAGCCTTTCCCCAGTTAATATAAAAAATAGTATGAATATGATCAAATTTTGAAATATCTTTCTTTTGAGACTGTAATGTAAGCTAACCACAGACAGCCATAACTAATTTTCTGTGTATTTAGTGAAGTGATATTTAGGGATTTGGGAGTGATTTCTAAAACCACCACAGGGAAAAAGTGAAACAGATTATTGTTTCTTGTATCAGCTGGCTTGTTTTTAGCTTGCAACCAAAACAAAGCTGAAGATGTATAAAATATTGTTTGCACTGTTCTATCAATATTTTTATATGTTTCATCAGGCTCTTTCCCAACTGATCCAGGCTGATCACTCTGCAAAGGTGCAAAATCGCTGCTTCACGAAGGCGATTTCAGCAATGTTGGGGGGGGGGGGGGCAGGAGGGAAATGGCTGTTTGAAAGAAAAAAGAACATGATCTCTCTTCAGAATAAAAATTATATTTACTGCCTTACATGTGACAGTGTCCAAGTCCTGTATTCATTTTAGAGCAACTAATTTACAGGTAGTTCTATTTTCTGACTTTTTTATTCATTCTGTTGTGCCTTAGTCCAAAAAAACGAATTTGAGTTTAATATCTGTGCTATTAGGGTACTCTCAGGCCTTAAGGATGAAAAGATAGAAAAAGTAAGAGGAAATGTAGTTCACGCCTCTAGGATATATATTTTTAGTTCCAAAAAGACTAAAGACTATGATATAAAAGTCTGTGGTATATTGTGGAGAGTTTTTTTTGTTCCCGAAATTAAACTTGAATATTTATAATTCATGTTAGTAGGTTCTGCATATTGAATTTTGAATGTGTATGTTCTTAAAATAAATAAATAATGATAAAATATTAGAAATGTACAAGTAAGACCCAGTCCTATACTTTCCTGTATTTCTGAAAAGATGTGAAAATTCACTGTAGATCTGTGAAAACATTCAAGAATGAGGAAAAAAAAAAAAAGTATTTATTGTCCTTTTCCCTTTCTGACTGCCATCGTAGCTTAAAGTTTGGCACTTTACCTTCTCCACAAAAATAAGTAAATAAACTTAATGCCCCTGAGTTAATAGATGACAGCATTTGAGATGGAGCAGAGCTGATTTAACCAAGGTCACACAGCAGTCCTGTTCCAGGCTTCCAGCTCAAAAAAAAGATTTGTTGTGTCCACTTAGTTTTTCACTTGTCCTATGAAAAACTGTTTTGAAAAATTAAATAATATTTTTTTTGAGAGGAAAAAATAATTCTCTTAAATACCAGCCTGCAGAACTATTTGAAAATGTAAAATACCCACTGATATCTTGTATGCTTTCGGTCTGTCACTTACAGAGAGATTTCACCATTGCCATCTGTTTTTAACCCCCTACACAAAGAAAACTCAAGTCCCGTGTGTGTGTGTGTGTGTGTGTGTGTGTGTGGTGGTGGTGGTGTTGTTTTTGTTTTTTAAATGAAGAGCTATTTAGTTTAGATCAGCTGCAGTGTCTTAAAGAAGCTTGAGGGAGGATTGGAAATGTATCCACAGTATCTCTTGTGTAAAAGGTTTTTGATCGTTTTGGTGAGGGATAATTGCTTAAACATGACAGTTAATTTGTGTTTTGTATTCCAGTGTAGAAGCTTCAGAGAAAGTATGTTAAACTGAATATAGCTGACTTTACTTAAGATTTTCTTGACTTTAAACCAACGTCATTTTTGTCTCATCTTTAACTACAACACTTCACATATTTTGATAGCATGATAATATTGCAAATCTGTGTAGAGTAGAACCTCTTCTTTTTAATAATCTTTATTTTAGAAGTTATTGGTGGTGACTGTCTATGCTATAACAATACTACTAGTTTGGGGAAATTTGTTTTTTTTTAGTGACTTACCTTCAGTGTGTGTAGAGTCAGGACATTAGTTGAAGTTAGTGTTCTTGAGCAGTGGGGTGGAGGAAAAAAAAAAAACATTAAAAATCTGGTTTTTATCAATAATTTAAAGATCTGTATGGATAGACAGCATGCATTTTTAACATTTCCTTATCTCTTTATCTGGTGTATTCAACTGATGCAGTGTGTGATTAATAGAAACAAATGAATTTGGAACTGATAATAAAAAAGAGCGTAGTAATCGATCCTCAGATAATAAGCATCCCCTGGCCCTGAAATGCTGAGGGAATGACTAAATAATAGCAGTGGCGTTCTGACCATAAAAGATCAAAACTTGGTCCTCACAGTTAGAGACGAGCGTTGTCTTTTGCTGCTTGCCATGGAGGCCAAGCAAACCAGGAGGGTTTGCGATGAGAGGACGTCCCTCATGGGAGCATCTCTGTTTGGTCTGCTTCAACACTCTGCGGGCAGGAAAGAACTGTAGAATTGAGAAGGAATTTTAAAATCATGTCCTGGCATTGTTCATTTTTATTTGGAAAAGTGCTTTTAAGAGCTAAGGTACTCTATCATCACCCATGACAGTAGTTTCCGAGATGTTAATGCAGCCGCTTTGCCAAAGCATTGCTAACTGCAAGCAGCCTAGAAAGAGCAACACTCTTTACCATATGGTGGTTTTGAGGAAGACGGCCTTGGTGAGGAAGCATGCAGAACGCAGCATTTCCCCTGCGCCCCCGGCATCTTTGAAGTAATAGCGTGCCCAAGAGCTGCTGAAGGGGAAGCGTGGTAGGCTTGGGAAGAACTGGTGGTTTTAGGCAAGTTGTTTCACATTCGTCGGTTTGGGTGCTCCAATTATGCTGCAGTCTGTACCTCATCCTGTGATTGTGGCAGGGCAGTGTGTCTGCGCAGCCCTCCCTGGCTGCCGGCGGCTCTCAGCGCTGCTGGGAAGCTGGCGGCTCTTTCATCCCTCTCCCTGCGAGCGGCGAGCGCGGTGGGATCATAGAATCACAGAATGCCTAAGGTTGGAAGGGACCGCTAGAGGTCATCTAGTCCAACCCCCCTGCACACGCAGGGCCACCTAGAGCGCGTGGCACAGGGCTGCATCCAAGCGGGTCTTGAAGATCTCCAGAGAAGGAGACTCCACAACCTCTCTGGGCAGCCTGTTCCAGTGCTCTGTCACCCTCACTCTCCAGAAGTTCTTCCTTAAGTTCCCGTGGAACTTTTTATGCTTCAATTTGTGGCCATTTCCTCTGGTTCTGTCAGTGACCACCACTGAAAAGAGGCCAGCCCCATCTTCCTCATTGCCTCCCTTGAGGCACTTATAGAAACAGATCAGGTCCCCTCTCAGCCTTCTCTTCTCCAGGCTGAACAGGCCCAGCTCCCTCAGCCTCTCCTCATAGGGCAGATGTTCCAGGCCCCTGATCATCCTCGTCGCCCTGCGCGGGACTCTCTCCAGCAGCTCCACGTCCCTCTTGTACTGTGGGGCCCAGAACTGGACACAGTACTCCAGATGTGGCCTCACCAGGGCTGAGTAGAGGGGCAGGATCCCCTCCCTCGACCTGCTGGAGATCCTCCTCTTAATGCACCCCAGGATGCCATTGGCCTTCTTGGCCACGAGGGCACACTGCTGCCTCATGGTCAACCTGTCATCCACCATGACGCCCAGGTCCTTCTCAGCAGAGCTGCTCTCCAGCAGGTCGGTCCCCAGCCGAGCACGCGGGCACCCGAGGAGCAAGCAGAATTTGACATTACCGCACTTGACTTGTCCCCACTCTTCTTGGGAATGGAGGTCTTGGTAATGGATGTAATAGTATTTTAGAATATCACAGAAAGTGAAAACAGGGCATAGAGTTGAATGTTAATTTATTTGATTGCTGCTATGACAGAGATGTTCAAGTGCAGTACTACCTCTGCTTCTCTTCCCGAATAAATATATTCTCCTGCTGTCGTAGTTTTTGGTTACCAGCCTGAAAACGATGTGCAAATGTCAGAGTAGTGCTGTGTAATAAAATGTATTATTAGCCCTCTCAGTACCCTAGCATGATATATCTGAAGTAGGGTTTTTAAAGGCATACATACGTCTTCCTGAGAGACAGATTTTTGCAAATCTGTCTCCATTTACTCTCATTAGTATTAAATCAGTTCAATTGATAACAAATGTCAGACGGTAATGTTTCTAGTTAAACAGGCCATCTGCCTGTTTCATAGTATGAACATTTATGCTTACAATCAGTACACTTCAACTGTGTCTGAAGTGACAGGTAGTAATGTCTGTTGTTAGAGGTTTCAGAACCTCTATATGGTATGTATATTTGAACCATAAATAGTCGCATGCTTTCTTGCAATTGCAGTTAAGGGAGGTTTCCTTCCATGAGGATCCCTCATCTCCTTTGAAAATGTTGTCGTCCTCTTAGCCTTCATTCTACTGGTCTATGTTTGTTTATGATTCCTACTAATACATATGTGTTTTTTCAAACTGATTAGTCCTCTCAACCCTGAATTAGTGGAATTTGTAGACACTAATTGTCTATTAATTGAAGTAATAGTCTGAACAGAATCATGTTGCTGCCGTTGACCACTTTGTTTTTATGGTTCAAGCAATTTATTTTAAAAAACACAATGCTAAACAAATTAAAATAACACAAATACTTTTCAAATCTCTCTGGCAATTTAAGTCCAGTTAAAGCTTTCAGGATTGTGCGTGTGTGTGTGTGTGTGTGTGTGTGTGTGTGTATGTAGTAGTGGAAGGTGAATCCCATGTGCTCCAGGCTGTGGTGGCCTCCAGCCCCACCACATGGGTGACGCTCCCATCGCTGTGGGTCAGGGCTCAAGCGAGCAAGGTTAACCTGGCGGTGGTGACATAACAGAAGTTATGCGCTTTTGCAGAGATCTCTTGCTTCGAAATTGGCTGTGCCCAAGAATATTTTATGGGGACAGTTCGTTTGAGTAGTAGCAGGACTTTATGAAGATCACTGACCTCTTTGTGTTGAAAGGGATGTACCGTTGCCCCTTCTAGTTTTCCTCCATCCCTTTTCACTGGAGGTGAGACTCTTCAATATCTTGGTGTCTGTGGTGAGGCCAGTATTAGCATGCTAAAAACAAACTGGAAAACATTAATACATTTTAATCACTGAGGAGCACTATCTAAATAAGGTTAGTGAAAGATGATTAGTGAAAAGACACTAGGTTTTCCCCCCCCCCCACTCCTGTCTTGCAGACCACTTTATAATTCATATTGAAAAAGTTAGTTAAACACTGCATTTACAGGGAGTAGAGAGATGATTTACCAAGTTACAGCTAATGATACATGAACTAATATATAATTTCTTAGACTTTTTACAAGCTATGGGCTATCACCTTGTTGATTTGAGGATGAAGGCTAAGAGAATAACTGAGTCATTCTTTTGATTTCTCAAGCCCGGTTGAATTTCTTTCCATTCAGTTGAAGGGGTATTTGAAGAAACCTTTATTTTGTTACAGAGTTGTGGTCGTTGTTCTATTGCCATTTTCTTTTAAACAACCTATTCTTCTCTTTGATGGTTTCTTCAGTGTCTCCAAAACAGCATTAATTTATGCATTCATTCATCTATTTACATTGCATTGCTCCTCTTACACTGTCACATACTGGTCAGTATATGAGTAGCTGCATGAATAATATGTCATCATTTGTCTACTATGTGCTTTGTTTGTATACTGCATAGGATTTTTCATAAGTGGTTAGGCTATATTTGCCACTTCTAATTGAAATAGGATTGGAAACCCGAGTTTAACAAACAACAAAAAAATAGAATACATCTTTATTTCTGATTTGTCCACTATGCTAGTACTGTCTACTATTTGTTGTTCTGACGTAGCAGAGGTGTTGTGTATGGAACAGTAACAATTTTTGGATGCATCAAATCGAAATTTTAACTTCATCAGTGGGGAGGAGAAGGTGAAAACGTTCGATGTTAAGCGTTGAGGGTGGAAACTTGTGTACAAAGAAAATTCTACCATAAAATCAAGGTCTGAAAATTCTGCCAAGGTTCCCAGGGAATAAATACTCAGCACCATTTGTCTTCTGTTAAAGAATGTAAAAGCAGTAGACAGAGCTGTAGAAGCCTTTGAGACTGTGAAACTGCTTCAATATAATATAAACTGCTTTAAATCATAGTGATGCATTATATGCATATCATGATAGAACACTTAGACAAAAATATATTGGGATGTTATGTTTCTAAGTGCTCTGTAATTATGTGCATATGATATATCACTGTAATTTAAAACATTTTAATCTTCATTTATTCTTTAATCTGATCTTACTAGTTTTCCTTCTTATTCCCACTCTGCTGATTTCAGTAATAAAAATGCAGCATCTGATACTTCATTCTCTTAGGTGCTTCAGAATCCAAAGGAAAGTGGATGCAAGAATTCTCAAATTTGAAGGTCTGACTAATCCATTAAAAATCTGCAAGACTGGGGAGGACTGTCCTGTTGTCAGATCCAAACAATATAAATGATATCAAAGGTACAGACCATAAATTGATATATTATGAGTTATATAAAGCTTAGGACCTAGTTCTGTTCTCCAGATTCATTCGAGTTAAGCATCTCTGTGTTCAACCACTATTTTGGTGGTTAAAAATATCCGAATTAACAAGTCTTAATAGCTTTTTGTTTTTTTTTTTTTGTAAATAAAGCATTATTGTCTTGTTGGCATTTTTTTTATTCCTAAGCATTTTTATCACAAAAGTGTTGCTTATGATGACAATTAATTTCTGCAAGTAATGAACATATTCTGTGAAATCTGTAGTTTGGCAGAAGCAATAGAATCCAAAATAAAATCTAAAGTTTGGTGTATATATAGAGTTGTTCATTACTTAAAGATGCTTACTGCATAGTTTTCAATTTTGGTTGATTCTTTAAATGTACAGCACCAATTATAGCTGATATGTGCTGATATGTGGTATTTTCCCTTTACAATTCTGTGTAGTTAGATAATTTAAATACATGGGTAAAGGCACCCAACACCTGCAGTGGGCATGCCTACCTGCTGCTTTGCTTTGTAAGAACTGGCTTAGGTTGTTCAGTTAATAAAAGTTTTAAATACTGTATCTATAAAAGGCCTGATATGAAAGCCTCCAACTAAGGAACATTTTTCTTATCTATTTGATAGTGAAAGGAGAGAGGATACTTAGGGCTGGGCTTACTTAATCTTTTCCCAATTTCTTGTGAACAAATGTATTTGAGATTGACCTGACTCTTGATAATACTGACTGCACTGAGGAACTCAATGCAAGAACTGTGAGCAGGTGTGATTTACTTGTCCTTTCCTTACTTAAACATTGGTTTGGGGGCTGTTTTGTTTTGTTTTTCCCGCTGTATCTCATCCTAGCAAGCTGCCCTTATCCCTTAAAAGAAAGTGTATATTTGTGCACTTCTTCCGTGCCAAGACCCTTGCTCTCCTGAGTCCTCACACAAGGGTCACTCCTTGGCCACCTGCTTCTTTTGTATGTTGTGTCTAAACCATGCTGCTAACTGACAGTTATGTGCTCATGATTCTCAGCTCTGCCTGTTTTTTGACACATTTAATGACTCTCTTCTGTTCTCTTTGCCTGTTTGTGTTAAGTTCCCTCTAAATACTTCACAAGGATGTGTTTCTCCTGAGGACAAATTAAGTCTTCTGTGTTCATGTACTCCATTAGAATTGCCATGCATAACCTCACTTGCTATATGTAACGCAGACGTATATTTTTTACTATCTTGCGGTCTGAACTTCCTCTCTTGATAATTTGTTTTACTATAATCCTTCTAGGGTTCCATCCATGTTGTATGTGGAAAAAGCATGTCACTCTTTTTCTAAGTGTGCTATAACTTAGCCAACTCCTAATAAATTTCAGGGATCAATATAAAATCACCCATTTATTCAAAATGTAGATATGTCATCTTGTATATTTTGCTTTTAGTGTGTCACTTTCATCTTGGTATATGTCTTAGTTACATGAGTCAGGCATATTTTTATTATGAACTCTTATATCACATATATTGCTTCAAGATGATGTCGGTGCTCTTCTCGCTACTTTATCAGTTTACTTGACTACATGATTTTCCTAAAATTTAATTTTAAGGATATTTATTATTTCATGTATTTATTTTACATTTCTAAGTATAAGTAACATGATTACTGTGTTTTCTAATGGAAATTATGTCTTTCACTTTCTTTTCAAAATAACCACAACAAAAAAACCCTGTGTGCTGTGACTGTATTAGCAAGTCCAGTGCTGAAGACCTTGGGTTATTATTTGGTTCAATTCATTGGTTCTCTTTCATGGATGCCTGGAATTTCTAAAAATCTAGTTGTTAAGAATAAAGTACATATTAGTGCTTCAGCGCTGCTCTGCATAAAGCTTCAAGATGCTTAAGCCCACTGTTTTTTTTTTTCTTTTTCAGATTGTTCTTTTTTTCTTGTTTGTTTTTTGTTTTTTTGTTTTCTTTAAGTCTTAAGCAACAGTTTACTTCACCAGTTTTCAGTCCTGAATGTTAGTGCCTCAGAGTGGCCTCTGGATCTTCGAGGTCTGGGTGGCTTCTGTGCAATCCGGCTTGACTTTTTTCCCAGGACGAGGGTAACTCCTTGGGATCAGCAGGCGCGCTAGCCACTCCTGCCTCATGCGCTGCTCCGTCTCCCTCTCAGTGGCTTGTCCTGTGAATACTGCCCTGGCTCACGGGGCACTGGAAGAGGCAGTTGGTGCGCAGCACGAGGTTCTCGGTATTCGTGCCCTGGCGGGGCACTAGCTGGGGCTGGGGCCGGCAGCTCTTGGCACAACCTTGCCAACTCTTGGCTCTCCTCCAAGCCCTGTGTTGGATCCGAGGCCCCGTCCACGGAGCCACACCGCATCCGTGACACCTCATGGGAGCCGCAGCGCTAGCTCCGGTCTTAGCTGCATCCACGGAGAATCAGGTCTCACATCTCGGCAGCTGATCTCATGCTCCAGACATGCAGTGGTTCCTGCTGACAGATTCTGGCTAAGAGAAAGGCTTTCTTTAGCTTTTTCTTTTTTCTTTCTTTTTTTTTTTTTCCCCCTTTTTAAATGCCAGGTGTTAAAGCATGTTGGAGACTTTTGAAAGCAGGCAAATCGTCCATGTAACGCGTTGTTGCGGGTTACAGCTGCAAAACTTGGAGAGGGGCGTTCAGCTATGCAGAGGTCACGGGAGATTTGGAGGCTTGGGTTTGACTTCAGTCAAAATGTTTAAACTTCAAATACTAACGAAGGAAAATCAGTTCATACCAAACAACTGGTGTTTGCATGGCGTGAAGAATCAGAGCTTACTGACTGTCCAGAGCAGAGCTCTGGAGGGTGTCGCATTTTCAAGTTAGCTCTATCAAAACCATTACGAAATTACAGCAAGCTTTTTAAGTTGAAAAACACATAAATTTCTCCCAGAAGCCTGACACCTTTAAATCTCCTACTTTATTTGAAAGTTTAAAATTTCCTATTTGGAAATATTTTTCCAATTTAATGTTTGTTTTGCCATGTACACTATTTTAATGCTTTAGGAATACACACAGGTCTGTAGCTTTTTCAGATGTAATTGAATATCTCCTTAGTAGCCACAGTGCATGCAGTTAATTACAAGGAGAAGTTATTATTGCTGGGATTAGTCTTCCATCTTGCTGAATGAATGTTCTCCATTTAAACAGAAAAGCTGCTTAAATGTCTTTACCAGATATTCTATAGTGCCTCACCAAGAATTTCTTTATTATGTAGACATAAAGCCAAGACCTGGGGTAATAGGACATACTTGAGAGTTGTTTTGGATGAGGGATGGAGGATCAAAACCATATGGCATTATTCAGTATTGAATTAATACTTCTTTCAATGCAGGCATGTAGATGTTATTTTTGTTAAGGGTGTTCTGCACATGAGTGGTGGCCTAGAGGAAATGGTTAGAGTAGCTAAAAGTGTTGGGTGTTTTTATTTTGATTTTTGTGCATCTCAAGTTGGTTCCTGTTGTTCAGTTTTGGAGCTTTTTTGCCTTGGAAGTAGAACTACCTTTGTATTTCTATTTTGTTTCCATGGAAGCACAGATTATTGTTTCTAGAATATCTTATTTTTTGCATTTCATGACATTTATCAAGAATGTTTGTTGAAACACTGTGTTAAAGTTATCTGTTTAATTTCTAGAAACTTGGTAATGCTATGCACTAGACTTACAAAAACAGTGTGTTTGGAGCATAGCAGGAGATATCTTGTTGGACAGATCCCATAGCCCTGGAGCGTATGAAGCTTATTGCTGTATAACGAGGAGTGGCAGGTGAAGAGCCTTTCGGCTACCAGTGCAAACAGAAATTTGGCAGGTGCTGGAGCCCAGGCCTGCGTTTCCCATGCTGGAGATGGTCATAAAATGCACGTGGGGCTCTTGGCCAGGGCCATGATGCAGCCAGGTGCCTGGAGGGCTCTGTGGCATGCACTGGAGCCGCACTAGAAGATTAATAGTTTGCAATGAGTGTGTGTGTTAGTCATCCAGACCTGGGAAAAGCTTTGGGGAAATCTAGGAAATGTCAGGCAAAGTGTCAGTTCCACAGCATTGATTACTGTAGAAGATACGATTCATTGCTTTCAACCTGTGTTGAGTCTGTTGAGCACATTGAAGCAACAGTGGACACTTAAGTTAGAGGCTTCAACTAGTGCTAATTTGTTTCAAGTCGAATTCAGCCCAGTCAGTGCAGACTTTAAGGATGCACAAAGCAATTCTCACATATGTCTACCAACTTTGTTCAGTGTTTGATGAGCGTTGTGTTTTAGGCAATGCATTTGCCCTTGTCATATATTTGCCTTTAAAGGTCAGAAATAGATAGCTGTTCTGATGGAAATAAGCAACTCCCAGCACTTCAAACCTATTCTGCAAGAAGGTGAACAGGCACAGATGTAAAGTTAGAAAGAAAGTGCTCCCACATTGTCAGTGTGCCTTTGTAAGTGCACGTACACTGGAGGTCACTGGTGTTTTTAAATGCATGAATTTCCTGTTAGCACAGTTAGTTCTCTGCCTAGTAGATGTGCTGAAGAGTTTCATCACCAGCAAGGGGCTCTTCTCTGCTACAAAAATGTCATTGTTCATTAGCACCATCCTGCCTGGAGAATGGTCTGGCAAGGGACTGCCAAGTCAGCAGTTCATCTGTGGATGTGGGTGAGGAAGGTTTGTTGGCGAATTTTGTTTTCTTGCTATTTCTATTCCCTGTCCCTTTGACCTCTTTGGCTACCCCTTACTTCCATTTCTCATCGTGAAATGGTGATTAAGAGCCCTGTCTGCCTACACCTGAAAATCCTAGAGTAGACACAGGCTGACACAGATACTAGCTAGCTGTAACCTGCAGACATAAGGAAAAAATAAAATACTTCTTACATCTTCACCACATGTCAAGTATTGATTTTTTATATATATATATACATTGCCTTATTTGTTTTTTGTGCAAGAAGGTTGCTGTGACTTTTATCAGAATTACTAGATGTTTCTCCTCCCTGCACCCTCAGGTAATTCCCTCTTGCCATGGGACTTGAAATACCGTGGCGTCTCTTCTGCCTGCGTGGCCATTCATGTCACTCTTGGCCAATGATTGGATCGATGGCTTGGTAATACATTGTCTCTGCTCGTGTCTTGCAGATGGTAGGGCTGCAGGTACCACCTCCTGGTACTTGCCATCACTTTGTCCTCACAGGGTCGACCTGCTCTTGTCCTTAGTATTCTCCTGTGTGGGTGATAGATTTGGCAAAGGCCAGCCAAAGGTGTGTGTTGAGCTTTTATGTGCTCCCTCTGCTGGAAGGTGCCCTTGTAAACGATGTTGCTGTAGAAGTACTCTGCGTTCGGAAGGTGTTACTTGGAGCACTCTTAGCTGAAGGCATTACAAAGTTTGTTCTTGGCGACAAAGATCAAGTGCTGAATGGTTGTGGTGATTTTGATGGAGGCTGATGGGCTAGGGGTCCACAGCCTCTGGGATCTGCACCCTCCAGCCTTTTAGAGGGTGATGGTAGCCTTTGTAAAGGGGGAGACCATGTGCAAGTGTTCCTTTCCTCTTTCTTTCTTTCATGTATCAGCTTAAAACATATTTGCGCAGGAATAAGGAGAGAGACCAAGACTCTCTCCTTTCCTGGATTGTACTATATTTCTGTATTAATATGTAGTTTTAAAAGATCTCTCCAAAGTTTAACAAGCTGTTAGCAGAATGTCATTAAATAGATCAGGTGCAAATGCAGTTGAATTGTATTGAATTCATTTTGTGTGCAATTTCTCTATTGATAGGAAAAATAATATATTTTTAGGAAAAATATTTGGAATGAGAATAAATGGGCAGAGGGAAGATGTCTCAGCAGAAAATTAATCTTTTTCAAGCAGTTTCTAACAAGGTATTGCTTACCTTAGGAGGAGGGAGGAATTAATACAGTGAATTCTTCAAAATATGTTAAAGCAGTGCATGATTCTCTTAAAAGTTACACACAGATAAGATTCAGCACTTAAAAATTGAAACTTTTTATTGTTGCCATCCCCCAAATTAAGATTGATTTGATCTGCCAGTACAGTGACCTTTGCAAAGCGCATTAATTTATCACTTGATTCTTGTTCTGGGAGGAGAGGAGAAGGGGGGGAAAAAAAAGAGGTTGAAAGAGAGAGCTACAAAGATCTCACAGCTGCCATTTGTTATGATCTTGGAATCAATATGTTCCTTGTAAAAGTCTTTACTTTCTGGAAGTTGTTATAAATAAAAATATGGGACTCTTCAAAACTGTTGTTGTAAACTTAAAACTTTGATTAATACACAGTTTTTGGAACAAACAACAAAAACTAATGAAACCTGAAGAGTTCATATAAGGAATAGAGAACGCTCACAGTGCCTTTGCTCTAAGCTCAGCATTCTCCATCCTGCTTAGCAAATCCTGACTTCCTCCAGGGAACAGGAGGGGAGCCCTGTGATTCTTTCAGCAGCTAGTTCTGGTCTCAAAGGGAGAAAAGTTAGTGAAGAATATGTTCAAATAAATGGAGTATAAGATTTCAAGACTAGGAGAGATGGGCTGATTTGGGTACCTGATGCCATTTTTTTGTATGTTTATGTAGTTTAAATTTCTCAAGAGAGTACTTCAAAACATAGTTTACATATTGTATTTTTTCCTCTAGGTTATGATTTGTGATTGTTATCTCTGTTTGAATTTTCAATACAGATTTCAAAGCATTAGGCACCTGTGGAACTTCCCTGACAGGTATTTTTCTGCACTAAATAAGCTTTCTGTTAAGCATTCTTTGTAAGCTTATTTGTAAGAGAACTTCTAAAAAAGGGAAAACTGGTCATAAATCTTAATCTAAGTTGCCCATTAGGTTTGCTTTGTTATTGTAAAAAGTTATATTTGGAAGACTCTAGAGAGGCACCAAATTATTTTGAATAGCTAGATATGAAAATACTGGGGGCTTTGGACATTTTTATAGAATTTCATTGGAGTATTTACCATATACAACTAAAAACTGCTGCATGTGGATATATGATTGTAAGAGACTTATGGAAACAAATAGCTGTGAAAGAAGGTTGTGCTAATTACACATAGCTTTCTTTAGTATGTTACAGTGTTTCTTTTTCATATTCATGGATTCTGGGATTCTGACTCGCCACTCTAAGGTGAGTTGTCATAGCACATTTAAAATCAGAAAACTAGACTGTAAATCATCCAGCAAATAAGGCAATTTTTTCACAGCAGGAGACTAACTTGTCTACCTAAATGTACGACCTCGACCTTGAAACTCTTTGTATAGCTTTATTGCAGACATTAGATTCCTCATTATAGTAGTTGTACATATATGTAAGTGGTAGAGGGTTTAAAGCAGCATATGTTTTTGTACACAATCCAAAAATCAATTTGTTAACAGGTCTTACTTAATTTCGGCTTCCTCTGAAATTGGACCATAGTGCCCACCTTTCCACCCCTCTCAGTAAAAAGGACTGAACAGTTACTTTTTAATGTTCCTAATAAGTTTTAATGAGCTTAGTAAAAAGAAACAAGTACCTAATTTATTGAAATCCTTCCAGTTTTTCAGCATATAATTCAAAACTTGAAAATACTAGGGGGAGATGGAGAGAATCTAACAACTTAGAAAAATTAACAACTTAAATACAAGTATTTTTAAGCTTTGCTATTGGCAATATATTTGGGCAACTTACAAGCTTCAGAACAGTTACATATAGAAATATTTCATTTTGATTTTTTTTTCCATTATGCATCGATATTCTTAAATTGTTTCAAAAATTGAATAGTTAGGACTGAATAGTTAGTTCAGTAGTTAGGAATGAACCCCAAGCTGAGATGCTTTATGTGGTTTGGTTTGTTATTAAAAAAGTTGTGTTTATTTCCTAGATATAGTTATTTCAAATGCAACAATTAAAATGTAGAAAGCCACATCAAAATAGGCATATATTTCTATTATATATGTGGGATGTGTTTTAACAACAATAAATATTTAATTTTTCGTAGTATAATTTGTATCAATGCTCTTGTTGAGTTTAAAGATATTATACAATAAATAAATTGTGCATGCTGGTCATTACACACAGCTAGTGTTTTGTATTTATGGTTGAAGATAAATTCTTAGCTCTCTTTGTCTTCTGTTGGGAATAGGGTCTGTCAAAAAGATTACTTGTGGCAAGCAAGTCCACCAAAATGTCTGGTTTTATTCTAGAAAACACATGCACAAACATATAAATAGCACCCAGTTATCTGATGTACGATTTCTATTGCTGTACAATAGATGGTTTCTAGTGTATTTTAAGCAATCATTAGTTTTTAACCTTGTTGGTTTTGGGGAGGCTGTCTGAGTGAAGGACGCTTGGGAGCACTAACAAAGTCTTTCAGCAAAAACAGAGAAATTAAACATGATGTGTTATATTATAAACTAAAGTATGTGGTAAGGAGAAAGCAAATGAATGAAGATAGCACAAACTTTTAGAGATCACTTAAACCCAAGGGGCTGAGGGGAGGGATTTTTGTTTTGGGAAGCATTTGGTTTATTTGTGTGGGTAGGAATTGTAACACTTTTTTTTTTTTTTTTGTTTTTCTCCATCTTTTCTCTCTCAACTCATTTTGACTGATCATCAACCAATCATAGGAAAAAAATATAAATATCCATTTATCGACAGTAGCAGGGTAAAATACTTCAGTGACATATTTTGCTATATTATTGGGTAGATTTTTTTTTTTTTATAATAAGTATTTCAGTTTCTGAATGCTTAGGTACAGACTTGTAATTCAATTCAAAATACTTTGGATACATGTTACAATATAATATTAAAGTCAAAAAAAATTCTGAAAGTGACAAGGACTTGCACTATATAATGAATACTTCACATGTGTTTAAGCTTTTTTGACTGGAGAAGGGTACTAATCAAAATGAAGGGCATGAGAGGATGCACATAGGCAGTAATTAATCCTCTGAATGAACACTGTGCTATATAATTTCTCTCTGACAGATAATTTTTCAGATAAAACTGCATATAGACTGTGTAGTCTGCATAGCTACAGACCGAGCACTGTGTAGTACAGTGTTCCAATGCTCTTATTATCACAAAAGGAGGAAATGGCAGCAAATTTGCAGTCTTCTGAAAGAAGTCCACAGAACTCTCAAGTGTTAGTCTTTGGTAAACAGGTGATTATATTGCTCATATTTATTTTTAATAATTTTTTTTTAAGCAAAACTGTTTGTGTGTCAGCACCAGATTGCCTGTTTACGATATGTATGCCAACATCTGTCTACTTTATAATTAAACATAGGCCTACTATACATCAATCTGAAATAGCTACAGTGGCCCGGGATGTGTATAACCACTGAAACTTGTCATTCCATTGTGCTCCTATTATTTCTGTACGCTAAGCTAAATAGACTAACTGCTGTTAAGAAGCTGTCAGGGGACGCGTGTCAAACACTAGGTGTATCATGCAATCAGACCGGTGCTGAGACGGAAAAGTTGGTGGCTTGCAGGGGGGAAAAAAGAGTGACCTTGTTCTCTCAACGTTGTCTTTACGCTGAAAGGAACAGATGAGACACTAAATTATTCACAGGACTGAAAGCTTATAATTGTTAGCAATAGTGGCAGCAGCAGAGTATAGAGACAGGAATTTTTTTGTTAAAATGTCTGATTCTGAAGCTCATCAAAGGATTCTTTTCACAAAACTGTCTCTGGGAATTTGGGTTTTTAAGGTTTGTTGGGCTCAGGGTAGTTTCTTCCAAAGGATCAAGAGGGGGAATATTTTCTTCTTACCTTTGTAAGAATCTGTGTTGAAATAAAGGTTAATATTAATCACAGGTCTTCAAAAATGCAGTAATGGAACAAAGAAGCACTGCGAAAAGGGTCTGCTGTTTCAGCAAGTAATCTCCTTGAGTTGATTACTGTGTTAGTAACAAAGCAGATCTTTTAACCCTTAGTTACTGGATATATATATTATCCTGTCCATCTAAATAAATAAAGCAATTCCCATAGTTAGAAAATATACTTTAAACAAAGAGAGATGCTAAGACTGTTTTGATTATAACTGGTAAGTGGTTGGAGGTATGGTCTTTCTCCATGTCATGGAGAGTTTTGTCTAGTTAAAACATGGACCTGTTACTCTTAAAGTAACTAGCTTTATATATATATATATATATATGTATAATTTGTAATAACTATATATTATAATATGTGTAATAACTTTATATTAAAAATACTTGTTTTCAGTAAATTGAATATATAACTATATTCTCCGAAGTTTCTTCTCCCTTTTTATTCTGAAAGCTACTGATGCTTATTAGAATTTGGGAAGTGAACACTTTAAAGGCTATGTACAATAATTATACTGTAATTTTTGCCTGTATGCCTTAAATAGAGATTCCTATGTTAAATGCCACTTACCACTGTTTGGCATCTGTTGTTATTATTCCTCCCTACTACATACTAATAAAGACAAAATTTTTTTGTATGTAGAAAGTGTGCGGAGAAAGCAGTGAAAAATGGTGAGGGGCATAATGACATACAACCTGATCAGGAATTCAACTCTAAAAAACAAAGACAAACAAACAAAAATTTCCGAAACTTTTCAAGTTTTCCTTTTTCCTGTGAGTTATTCCTCTCAAACAGAGCAGATGTAAAAATATGCCTACTGTTACTCTCTGAAACTTAAGATAAAAGAGTATATGCTCAGCATATGGACCGAAGAGTTCATTGGTGGTCCAGTTGAATGTTTCTATAGTTATGCAAAAACTTCTGTTCCTCTTTGTTGTTCCCCTTTCAATATTCCCCTGGGTTGTAAAGCTGGTGGCAAATGGGCTGTGGATGGGAACCCAACGGTGTTTTCCCTCCTTTACCAAGAGTGTGACATTCACGGTGGGACTTCCTGCTCCATCTTGGCTGTTTTCATTCTATGTTCTTATCCCAACATTTCTTGCCACTGATTCCCAGCTCAGTTTTGAAAGTTGTCCTCAGCCTCAGTTGCCCTCAAGGGCTCCTGCCTGTCACCCCGTGGCCACCAGGCTGGTGGGCTTTCTCCAGCTGTGGCCTCACTCGTGAGGCAGACGGTGGGGCCAGCAGTTGAAAAGGGACCAAACGTAGCTCAGGTCAAGGCAACCCCAGATAACTCCTGAGAGCCTGTGCTGTCAGATTGGTACAAAGTGTCTGGGCTTTTACTGCCTTTGGCAAAAATCGGGTTCACCGGGCAACCTTATCTAGGAAGGCATCATAGATTAAAGCTTTGTGAAATTAAGAGCATCTGGCTCATCTTCCCTGCCTGAGGGAGCTGTTTGGGTAAACACTGTATCAAGGGCAGTCAAAGCAAATTGACTGAAAACAGGTCAGATTTCTTTTAAACACCTGTTAAAAAGTTTTGGTTTTTTTCCTTTTTTTAACTTATGTTAAATGGAGTAGATACAATATCTTAGCTACCTAAGGAGAAGAGATATGGTAGTATCCTGTGTAAAAAGGCCTTTACGGGCATGAGTACATCTAGTTGCGGTGCTGTTTGATACGAGTATGCCCTAGTGAGCGCGCACGGGGCTCTGGGTCTGGCAGCTCCTGGCTGCTCTCCTGGCTTCCCCTGTCCTGTCACGTCCCCGAGGGGCAGCTTCAGCGGGAGCGGTGCACCCCTGGGCGGCCGAGGAGCCCTGCAGCCTCTCCTGCCTCTCCTGGCCTGCGGGCTTGCGCTAGGGCGCCCTGCAAAGGGCAGGGGAGGCAAGTTTATTAGCCATCTGCTGCCCTTACCTCTCTATTTTTTTCCCCAAAAAAAGAGGTGATTTTTCTATGTCATTTTTCCTTTAATTTTGAAAGGTTCGGTGAGCTGAATTTCTTGTGAGCATCTGTTCCTATGGAACCTCTGTTGATTCCTATGGAATCAACAGAGAATACAGACTGAGGTCCTCCAAAGACTCTGGAGGCTTTTTCCTTTGGGCACATGAGAGAGGGGAAAAAAAAAAAAAAAAAACAAACAAAAACAAAAACAAAAAAAACCCTCGGGTGTTTTTTCTCGGAGTCTCNTTGAAAGGTTCGGTGAGCTGAATTTCTTGTGAGCATCTGTCACTTCCTGTTGGCTTCCTATGGAATCAACAGAGAATACAGACTGAGGTCCTCCAAAGACTCTGGAGGCTTTTTCCTTTGGGCACATGAGAGAGGGGAAAAAAAAAAAAAAAAACCAAACCAAAACAACAACAACAACAACACTCTGGTGTTTTGTCTCCGGGACTCTGACAAACCCACTTAGTGTGTGTAAGGTCTCAGTTGATGATGCTAATCTGCTCTACAGCTTTATGAAGAAAGCATCCAGAAGCTGAGACTTACTGAGATGGCTGGAGAAGCTGTGTTTTGTCCCCTCCCAAGCGTGACGCTGGAGGATATTGTGGTGCTACACGTAAGCAAGCGCTCGGGAGTGACATCCTAGCCAGGTAGGCTGCTACCTCACCGCTTCCTTGTTGCAGCTGCTGCCAAATTGCTGTGACACGGTCATGGAGCTGGCAACTCTCCCAGCCGCGTCAGTGCCTTTTCAAAAGTCACGTGCAGCCAGCAGTGGTTTTGCTGTGGTGGCTGCGAAGGGTGACTAAGAGGTTAAATAGGAGGCAGAAAATGAAGCCTCAGAGTGATGTTTGCATCCTGATGACAGAGGATATTTTGTCTCTCTGGGGCAGAAGCTCCTGGTAAGCCCAGACTTCCCAAGAAGCAGGAGCTGCTTCCTCTGTGTCTCCTCTCTGGGAGCTATTTGAAATAGGCTAAATGTGCCAAAGTGTCACAGCTGTCTCCTGCAGGTGCACAGGGATGTAACCCTGTAGTGATAACAGGTAAGGTAGCAGTGTTTTACACAGTTAGCAGTATTTCACTCTTATTAGTAGTGCTGTCTTTTGTTTTCAAACCAATTCTATTTTAATTGAGCAAGTCAGTAGGAATTTGGAACCAGTTACAGTTTTGTTTTTCTAGTGTTTAAATGCCCCAAAAGTGCAGAAATGTGTCTCCATGATGGCATTTTTGAAAAAATTGCATGAGTTGCCTAAGCTTGCAGTTTTTCACCAATGTTTGCCTGGATGGGAGTGTTTCTTAGGTGTGGGGTGAAGACTGTTAAAGGCTTGGATCACTGGGGTTGCTAGAACGTTCTTAACTTTGCCTCTTCCCCAGTCCTCCTTGACTAACATATTTTGCACAGTTTTATCGTAATGCGTTATTATGAGAGGGCAAACTTATCAGCACTGAAATATTTTGGAATATACAATGGAGAATGGGTAAAGTTGTGAAATTACTAACATAAACCACCCAAGCTTTGGAAATGCAAGCTATTTTCATGGGAGGGTTTGTTATCTTAGATCCCAGAGAGAAGTCTGTCACATCATTTCATTCACAGCTCTTACTCAATACTTCCCCACAGCATGCCCTTTATAGGTATTTTTATATACGTGTAACACAAACATGCACACTATCTTCTTACTGTTAGTTAAGCTTTTAAGCATTAAGGAAATGAGATGTGCTAAAATCAATTCAATCGGTTAAAACTGGTTAAAATACAATGACTTGGGCAGGCTACAGAGCCTGCTCACTTTTCCAGTTTTTCTTACCTGCTTTGGTCTAGCTTCCCTCATGGTGCTTCACACCTTCGCTGCAGTCCTCACTCTTTGGCTGTGCTTGGAGTTCGAGAGATGGACTTCCCCCCTGCCCCCCCACTGGTTGCTGTTTGAATGAATTCCCTGATTTCATACACGTAAATTCCTAGCTAACTGACGTATAAGAGTATTGGGGGTTCTTTTATTCCTCCTGTTCACCCACATTAAATAAACTCCACAAATACTGGCTTATATCCTATGCTAAATCTTTTTCTTTCTGGATATCTGCCTCTTGGAAACCCCAATTAACTTCCCACACACTCATAAATTGTATCACTAATCCTGCCCTACAGCTCCCTGAAGCACAACAAGGCAATATGTGCAAGGATGCTGATGAGAGTGCTTTGAGTCAACCTCTGAACAGCAGGGGGGTTCAAGGAGGTGTGAAGTAGCCCATTCATCGTTCTCAGCTGAATAAGAACACCCTGAGAAGATGAGTACATCCTGAAATGATAACCGAGTGGTGTGAACCCCTTCATTCATCCTGCTGGGTATTCTCATCCTTTCACCTGGATGCTTAAGAGCCTATGATATTCATCAGACAGGCTCCAGTCTCATAGCTTATCTACATCAGTGGTTTTCAAAGTGCACTCTTCTGTCAGCATAGCTGTGTCTGCACCATAAATTTTGCTAGCTTAGCTATGACAGCGTCTAGTAAATGCAACTATGCTGGCAAAACTTTTTAGTTTCTCAGCACTGTGTGTTTTTGAAGCGTGCTCCTCAGCTCTGCAAATGCAGAGATAGAAGTTGGGTTTTTTTGTTTGTTTGTTTTTTGTTGTTGTTGCGTTTTTTTTCTGTCGCTGCCATATATTCAAGTGCTGGGTATTTTTTCAGCCCTGGCTATTGCTGAAGAACAGAGAGAAAGGTCAGAGTTTTCTTTAAATTCAGAAGTATTTAGACTTCCGAATAATGCAGTTGAAAATTTCTCAGATCTCTTACTATGTTAAAATGTCACACCCCTTTAAGCCTTTAACAGGAGCCTCTCTGCTCCGTTATGCAGAACTAGCAAACCTTCCGGATCCCCCCTTCCTGACTGTACTTCAGGCCCACTTTCTGTCCCTACATAAAAAAACCTCAAGTATCAAGGCAATTGAGGAAAAGGTTACCTTTAGAGTGCTCAGAAAAGCCCAGGTTGGAATGGGATTTATATCCCTTGACTATAGTCATGACATTAAACTATACATGATTTTCTTAGGCTTAAGGCCATGCTATAGATAATAATGAAATAGTGACTCTTCTGTGCAGCTTCATATTAAAATTGAACTGGAAATATTTGAAACAGGATGGAAATTAAATTACCTGTTCATCCCTCCAGATAGTCCATCTGGACATGTCTGCAGTGTCTTGACTGTCACTGTGGAAAAGATTCTCTTGCTGCTCCTGCTTCTGCTCTTCCCATCCTTTAAATGAGGCGAAGTCTGCAGTATTCCTGGCTTTCAGTCTTACACCTGTGCTCGCTAATGGATTTAGTAGGAAATACAATTAGGTGTAGTAGAATTAGTTCTTAGGCAGCTGTGGAACTCATTCTGAAAAAGATTTTACTGGCAATTGTTATCTAACACCAAATAATGGAAATAATTATATATGTGTTTGCAGACCAACTTCTTAATCATCTTATTAAGAGTGGTTTTTTTAAGGTTGGAAATGGCCCATCCTTTAGAGGTCACCTTCACATCTGTTACTGAATGGAACTGTTACATAGAAGGATTTTTTTAATCAGTGCTTGAATGAAGAATATCTGCATATTACCTTAGGTGGGAATAAGGTTTTAAAGCAGCAGCTTCCCTGTTCTCCAAAGGCATAATGTGGAGCTATTCATTGCTTATAACAAAACTTACCGTTTTTGCAGAATTGGGATCTTCTAGCAATGAGATGTCTTCTGGTGGAAGCTGGTATCTGTCAGCGATCTGGTCACACTGCTCTGGGACTGTCACTAGGTTCTGCCATGAGAAACTGCCCTGCTTTCCCTAGGTGGAAGTTATACCAGATGTAGGGATACAGCTGGGCATGGTACCTGCAGGTAACAACTACAAGCAAGAAAGAAGTCATCAAGGGGTACTTCTTCCTGATACTGCCCTAGCTTTGTGAAGGAGGATTGACATTATTAAGAGTTTATTATTTGCTGCTTGAACACTGTTACCAGAGCGCAAACAGTTTGATAGTTAGGGCCACATCAGAGTACACTGCGTGGAGATGTTTGAAGAGAAACATAGTCCTTTGAACAAATTTGCCAAGAACTGTAGGAATTTTTTTTTGTTTCGAGTAGTTAGCCAGACAGCTTGTTTAAAAATGCCTTAGTGTTTTGTTTGCTTTAATCAAAGTCTTAGTTCTGCTGAAATTGGAGACAAGACCTGGGAGTTAAGAGTAGAATGGGGATGATTAAGGGGTAGGAATTTTTACATTACCTTTAAGGTATGGTTAAAATCTGATGCTGTGAAAGGGAGGGTTTGAAAGAGAGCCAGAAGAGGGATTACAACAGGAAGTGATCCAACAGGGCAAACCACCTCCAGCCTTTACTGTCTGTTGATGTTGGATAGTGTCAAAGAGGAGACAATTAGAGGTTGTGACAAGATGAAACAGCTTGTACAGAGAGCGAAGCAGAAACCTGGGGAGGAGAGTGGGAGGTGAGACAGCTGATGCAGTCCAGGTTGATAGGAGACGGGGATACAGTAGTAGAGTTTGTTAATATAAGCTAAAGTTAAACAGCACTCTGCTGTACTTCATTCTGTGCAGGTATTAGCCAACACATTTTGACACCTCTGTGTTATAGAAGAAGTAAATGAGTGTTATATGAGTACTTGATACTTCTAAAGTGTCTTTGGAGTTTTTCATCATGCCTCAGATTCTGTGTCAGTCTGTTTTTGATTAGAGCTTGTTATGGGAAGGACAGTTTTCTTGGAGAGGGAGAATGAGTTTGCTGAAAATAGAGTTGGTTAACCATTTTTGTTGTTTTTTGTTTGTTTTGGTTTATCATTTTTAGTGCTTGTACTTTTTATTAGTCGGTCTATACTAAGGTGGGGCACTAACAAGTCCCTAGGTTTTCGGACTGAGAAGTCCAATTCTCCATCTGCTTATTGTGAGGAGAAACATCTTCTGGTGGATGGATGTCCTTCATCTCTGTGGACTTGCACTATGAAGAGCTGTTCTACGGAAACACAAGCTTCATCGGCCCCAGCATCTATCGTCACACAGCCCCAGCAATAGCTCCAGCACTTGTCCTTTGCCCTTCTCTCCTCCCTCTTCTCAATGACATCTTCACTGCAATTTCTTCAAGTCCTCCTTGCGATGCCAGTCCTTCAAAGTGATATTTTCAGCTCAGTCTTGTGACTGTAAGCGCAGCCCTTGCATGTCACATGTAATGTACTTCCCATCCCTTATAGTGACTTAAGAGATGTATTATTTTTGAAAGCTCGCTACTGTCAGGTTGTTTGAAATTAACACAGAGTCGTTGGGAGAAGGGGGAGTTGGATGACAGACAGCTCAGATGGTAGGGCTGACCTACTGATCGCTTTGTTCTCTAAGCAGCACTGAAGAAAAAATGTTCTCTGCTTGGGACCTGGGGACTCTTGCACCTTTGCTGATGCCTGGGGCTTGTTATATCTTCTTTCGTCATCAGTTCCTCCATCCCACTCATTTCAGTTAAAAATCCCTCGATTGCTGTGGCTTTGAAATAAAATGGTTTTAGTTTTGAAATAAAAGTGGTCCTTTTAGAAAAGTTTTGAGCTGGTGTAAGAGTAAACTTGGGAGGGCCTGTCCAAGAAGGAATTATTCTAGTGGAATTCAGGAGATCATTGAGGTAGCTTGAAGATGAAAAAATAAAATCATGTCAGAGAAAGAGAGAGGGGAAGTAGGTGATGGCATAAAGGATTCCTTGCAGGTTTAAAGGTGTGGAGGAAATTATTTGGCCTTTTAAAGAGCCCTGGGTGAAATTCTCTGTGTTCATTGCCCAATAATGAATTATGCAGTGCTGATGTGGACAGTTTATTACTTGGATCTGCAGTAAATAAGTCACCAAGTTTCTCCTTCCTAAAGTGCCGTTTTTTCTCTTCCTCTGCTTGTGTTTCCCTCCTAGGCTCTCCTTTCTAGGCTTGCTGTGTCACTTCTCCTGCCAAATGTGTGCACGCACATCAGCCTCTGTGACTAACCAGGACGCTGTAGAGCTCAATACTCCTCCATGCTCCTGCTGACTTTCTGGGCCCTCATTGCAAGAAGCTTTTACGGTGTCTAATAGGGGCCATTTATTAATTGTGTCTCTCATGAAGCTGAGACTTTCAGATATGCCATGTAACTTTTTATTAGTATGGCACCTTGTAATGATGGCAGATATGGTGCTCCTAGGCTGATATCAAGCAAAAATCCTCGAAGAAGCTGCAGTATTTTGTGCTGGCTTTTCTTTCATTCTGCACCCCCTTCCATTTATAATCTAACCCTTAAAAAAATAAAATGAAAGGCTGGGTGGTTGGTGACTTAAGGAGGCCTTTTTCAGATTTTAGTTTGTGAACTGCTTGTCTAGCAGGGCTGCTGTTTTGCGCTCTCCCTTAAGAATGCTGACTATGGATGCATCCTCCCTGGTTTCTGTGCTGGGAGACAGACTTTTATTATTAAGAAGTGAGTTTCTAGATATGATGACCTGAAATATCCATGTATTAGGAGTCATCAGTTTGACTAATGGCACACCGTGGCTACAGATCATCCTAAGCACCTCTTCAAAGTGTCATTTTTCCAGCTCAGTTGATTTCTGACATATCTCACTTTATCAGCCATTGAAGTGGAAATTTCATCACTCTTTTATGCTTTTTGAGTTTTTCTTAGTATTTGTTTGTAATAGGTTTTATGGGTGATTAGTTGTGTGAATTGTGGATATTTTTGTGGGCAACAGATTTCCTTAATTTCTCTTCAATTGTGTATTGCATTTAAACTTTTAAATTTACTTGATATCTGTATCAGCTAAATTTGCTTTGTTCTTTTGATATGAGAAGGCATGTGAGTATTATACTTAGCAAAGCAGCAGAAATATTTACATTAATATGCAATTACTGATTGAAAGGAAATTATGCTCAATTTACAACAATTAACTCTCATGTAGCATCTATTCACTAGAAATGCCTAGATGTTATGTTTTTGCAAGCATTGTCAGTGTTCACAATAGACTTTGTCTTGACTCGACCCGTGGAAGCCTCTTCTCCATTTCAAACACAAGTTACAGTCTGCTGCTTCTCAGGAAAGGGTTGCACTTCTTTTCCTGATGATGTTGGTAGGTACTGTATTAGGAAGTGAAACTTGCTCCTAATCTAAGCAAGCGTCCAGGTTATCCTTCTATTAAGTGATCGATGTGCAAGGTTTGATGATTATTAATTAGTGGCAATTAATTGGATGGAGTTGTGAATGCTTTCTTTGGACTATCTAAAATCTTCCGCTAGATTGGAGCATTTTGAGGCAAAGCTCTATTACATAGTACATAAACTCATTCCATAACTTGTTGTGCCTGCTTTGAGGGGAGGAGGATGAATTTGGCTTTTAGGAGTGTGTTGCTTCCATTATTGTTACTTGTGAAATTGAGAAGAGGATGTATTTGGCCACCTCAGTAACAATATTTGGTAATCTGTTACTTTTCTGTAACAATGAAACTTCCACATTTTTTGTCTCATTTCTTGAAAAATTCTAGCACTACATATGTTGAAATAATTATTCTTGTTATACTCAGGACTACTTCCATTTCTGTTATGTATGTTCTGAGATGCCTAAAATGGAAATACCCTTATTGAAATGGAATATACTGTGCACAACAGCACATTTATAAATTGGCCCAAACAGTGATGTGAAGTCTTCCATACAGTTGTCTCTTCACTCAAGTAGCAAAGTTCTTAGATATCTTAACTTTTTACTAGTTTGTGTCTATGTAGCTTTTAGGTATCGAAGGGCATAAAATATTGAGGTATATTTAGACATAGTAATAATTCTTGCCACTCATTTAACCAACCTTAAGGCTGAAAGAAAATTTGTTGAGTAGAGACAGGTGGGAAGCATTATGTATGTTAGGTCGAATTGCCATCCTTTTGCCAGCTGTAAGAAACCTTTGGGGAACTCGGAGTTGAAGCTACTGAATTAAATGCAATAATTTTCTGTAACAGTTTAAAAGGCCTGAAGGCATGCTAAAGTTGTAGCTGGATGTTTTAGATAACACTCTGTAGCATGACCCTAAAGCCTCATTTACATCATGGCAATTAAAATATAGATGCTACGTTATAAGCCTCTTGTACTTTTCCTATATTGCAGTGTAGGGCTTTAGGGTTTGAGTTTTTTATTTAGAGAGAAGAAAAAAAAAGAAACAATTGCTTTTCCTTTTCAGTAGAGTGAGTTTATTTCACATTGCAGTAGGTGATTAAGAGGAGCTGCTGAAAAGCTATTTTGGGAAATTTTAAGTCCAGTGCAAAACTTTTCCCTTGGCCTCAGTTGCTCAGCTGTGCCCATGGCTGAGACTTGTGTTCTGGCTCTCGAAGCTGCCCATGTCGCTTCAGCTCTTGCGTGTGACCATGCTGCCATGCTCTTTGGGCATCTTTTGTGCTAAGATCAACCCCCTTCTCACTTTAGCTAAATAGTGCTTTTGGTTGTTATTTGTATGCATCTTGTTCGGTTTGTTAATTAAATATGAGGTTAAACATGAGTCGCGGGTCTTCAGAGCGGAGAGCACACGAGATGGTGAGTGCTCTGTCTGCTGGGATGCTGCTTTGGTTCTCCTGCTTCCTTCAAATTAAACTTTAAGGAAATATATGAAGAGATGGGCGTGAATATATAACCACTGATACATGTGGTGGCCTGTTTAATCCAAAGAAGGGTCTGCCATGTTGATCATATCACTTTTATGATGACCAGAGATCCCAATATTCCATGACACGAACAAGAAGCAGGAGCATCCTGCCTTTGCACCAAGGAGAGAATTAAAAATTAGAAATAGTGGCATACGTCAGCCTGTTCATTTCTTCAGTACATGCAGGCCCTTTCAAGTTAATACTGTAACACAAAATCTGTAGCAGTATCTAGCAGGGCCCTTTTGACATCCTTTTGTGAGCGGATGATTTAGTAGTTCAATAGCTTGGTAAATATTGCTCTCTGAAAATTCTCCCTTTCATTTAATTGGAGCAAAGCTATTTGGTGAACCCTAAATATTGACATGTGGGGGGAAAATTACTTGCAGATGAAGGCAAGTGTTTCTGTAACATGCTACAAAATAAGTTTAATTCTATTTGGCTTAAAATTTAATCTGATTTGTCAAGAAAACTGTTCATGTGTCAAATTAGTTGCTGTGTTCCCTTGAGTTTGTATTGTGCTCATTACCAATATTTCATGTGAACTGCTTCAGAGGTGTGGTAAAAGAAAGCTAGTCAAATGCATTTGGCTAGGTCCTGTGGGGGTGCAGCTTTAGTGATGCTGAAAACAGAGGAGGAAAACATGAAATGTGTTGAAATTTTGCACCAGATTTTTTTTAATTATTTTTGAATATTTGAGTGAGAAAGCTTGTTAATGTTGGACTGATTCTTAGCATAAAGGAGCAGATGCAGGAACTGAAAGTCTGGAAATACTTTTTGCCAGTAACTTAGAATATTTCTTTTATATTAAGAAGAGAAGGCTATTTTTTTGTTGTTATTATTTATTTATTTTGTGGGGAAATAGGATGGAGGAGAGGTGACAACCAAAATCTCGCCTAGCAGAGCAGACTGCTGCAGTGCTTAAATAAAATCATAAAACCTTCCCCCAGAGCAGTGAGACCGGCTCTGCTCTTGAAAAGTCATCATCGAGTTTGCCTTGGTGTCAGCCCCGATGGATTTCGGTGTTTGGCAAACCGCGTTGTGCTCCTGCTGCTTGTGTCTGTCTCATGGCACTGAATGCTTCCTTGCAGGCAGATCTAAAAGGCAGCATTTCTTCTGTCTCCCTATTTCCCTGTTTCAGGTGTGTGTCTATATATATTATATTATATGTGTTTTAACTGGCTGTTAAAAATCATTTTAAAGGTGCAAACCTGCAGTCTGTAAAAAATATTCTCTAGAAAACATGCTGAGAGATACTGTGAAACTTTCAGAAGTTAAAGGTTACCGAAGTTATTGGGCTGTTAACTCTCTGGGCCTCAAGGCAATAATATTTTAATTTTCAAAAATGTCCCCCCAAAAAACACCCTCATCACTGTTTATAATGGCACTGAAATCACCATCAAAGTGTCCCAGGATTGTGGTACTATTAAATGGTTTGTATGTGGTGCTGTGTTTGTGTTTCTCTTCTTGTGGGATTTTGTTGGCATTTTTTGTACATTTTCACCTTGTCTTGGAAGGTGCTAGGTAATCCAGAAATCCAGAAAATCACCTTCTAAAGTGGTACTGAATCCATCAAATTTTGTGGGAAGCAGATTAGTAGTTCTTCACCCCACAGTAGATTAAACTCTCCAGGCTTTTAGTTATGTCTAGAAACAAAGCATTGTGCAAAGAGGGGCTTGAGTTGTGGGGAGGAGCAGCTACATGAACTTGGAGATTTAGAAAACAAAAAGATCAAATTTATTTCATCTTTGATGAATACCGTGTAGTCAGTCTTCCCATTACCATATAGTCAGTCTTCCCATAGCACAATTGAGAGATGTTAGGAATTTGTGGCCCTTTAAAGCCTTGAAATGCTCTGATGAAAGGAGACATATGTTTCCCCATGAAGTCTTTCCGCTGCAGCCAAATATTTGTGTGTGTCAGTCAACAGTGATTTTAAAACTCACAGTTCAGCATTAATAAAGTACAGTGTTTATAAATGTTTTTAAGGTTGTTTTACATGAAAAGAACTTTGATTCATTACTCAAAACATATAAAATATTCCTGTTGCCTATAAACTAAAACATACTGCATTGTCATGCATGCATCTCCATAGTCATAAGTTGGGGGAAAAAATCCATTTTACTACTTTTTTTTTACTTTAGTTTCTTTTTCCAGTTAAAGAGAATTTGTGAATTTCTTAAATATATGAGACATTGAGTGAAAGAAGGCTTTTTTGCTTTGTCTTTTAGTATGTATGTATTCCATGTGATGTAGCACCTAAACTTGAAACTCCTAAATTGAGATTCACACAGGTCAAGAAACATGAGAGCTTTTCAGAGAATTTCAAAACAGATAGTGATGAAAGATCTGCCATTCACAAATGGGAATTACAGTTCACTCGCAAATTAAATGCTCCCTAAAAATCACTTTGAGTGGCAACTAATTTGTTCGATATTAAATATGTTTAAAGTGAAAGAGGTGAAGAAATCTAAGGCAACCCAGATTTTGTTCAACAGAGTGGAAATGGCTTGTTGCTTTGTGCTACATGCTGTAAGTTATCACTTTTATTCTACATCACAAAGGACTTGACTGACATTTGGTGAGATAATTGCTTGTGGCATTTAAGTATCCTAAATTGAGAGGTTCTCCTTCAGACAAGGGGGAGACACCTAGTATATTAAGTTGTTCAACGAGCAGCATCAAAAAGACTCAAGAGGTTCATTTGAAAAGCATACTAAAGTCATCAGAAATGTTCTCCATTTCGATTTTTGGTCGTCTCTTTTTTAAGATATGGATTTTATTTTACATTTTGGTTTATACTGTAGATATTTTGGTTAATTGTACTGGACCTAAGAGTTGAAACGGAGAATTCTCTTGTTTAAAAAATAAGTAGAACTAAATATAAAAGAAAAATACAGTAGGGTTTCTTAAAGACATAAAGACTTCTACTTGATTTTCATTTTTAACTCAAATATTTAGCCACTTTTGAGCGGAAATTGTACACTTCATGAGAGAAGCATTCTTACACATCACCAATGTTGCTTTTATAGCTGTGCCACTGTATGTATACTTTCTTGATAAGAACAATTTCCTAAGAGTAGAGTAATAGTAAAAATTGTAGAGGTCTGTGTGGCAGAAGCAGGCTCTAGAACAGAGGTTCCTAATGAGCAGGAGAAAGTCAGGCTTATTCTTTAGGCATACGCCTTTCTGGCAAAATCCAAAATGACTAACGTAGCTAGGCAGAAACATTTTCTTAAAGCTGAATGTCGAAAGATTCCCCTTTCTGCTTTGGATGCCCAGGCCTCCCCACAGCTGGAGGCTGTTGTGACCCACGGGCGTTGCGCTTTCTGCTTGTGTTGCAGGTGAATGTGAGCTGGATGTAGAGGAGACCTCCCGGAACGCTGGCCTGATGCGCGCACGGAAGGCATGAAGTATGGATGTGAAGGAACGTAGGCCTTACTGCTCCCTGACCAAGAGCCGACGGGACAAGGAGCGGCGCTACACAAACTCTTCAGCAGAAAATGAGGAGTGCAGAGTGCCTACCCAGAAGTCATACAGCTCCAGCGAAACCCTGAAGGCTTTTGATCATGATTCCTCTCGGTTGCTGTATGGAAACCGGGTAAAAGACTTGGTCCACAGAGAAGCAGATGAGTATTCCAGACAAGGTAGGTGAGAAGTTGTAATACGGAGTATATAATTTCTTAGTATCACGTAAGAAGATGTGGCCGTGGCCTCTGTGGGGAGAATGTGTTGTTACACCTATTCTTCCAGTATTCAGAATACTCTGCGTACACAGTGCACTTCACTTATATCTCTTGAATATTTTACAGAGGTGGGAAACCAATATGCACCACCTTTGAAATAAATAATACACAACACGCAGGAGAGTTAAGTAAATGGCTCATATTGGGCAAGCCATCAGCAGCATCACAAGCTCAGGTCTCAGGTATTCAGTCAGGCCTTAGTTTTAAAAAACTGTGACCCTATCATTCCTTTAGCTGACAGGTTATCCCAAAACTTTGCCACTACAATAAATGTACCTAAAATAGTTCTAAAACTATTTTAGAAAGACATGAGATTGTGCTTTACAAAGGTTCCATTTAGGGGTTAGGCACTTAGGTGACGCATTCCAGAATTTTTTAGGTTTAAAACTGTAATCTGGAATTGGCTTTCCTACATTCTACGATAGAATACATAATACAAGCAAAAATTATGAAATATGTGGAGTGCTGTAGCCCAGCTATCTAAAATTATAAAGGCCAAGAGCTGTGCAAAGCCTCAGTCTTTCTGTATAAAACTGTGTGTGTGTGTGTTGTTTGTTTGTTTTGTTTTAATGGGGGAAAACAAGGACAAGTTTTATGGGTGGAGAAGAGAGCTTTTTCGATGTGAGAAAATCTAGTTTTAGTTTATGACTTAGAAATATTTTTCCCTATTGGTATTTTTTCTTTGTTCTGAATAGAATAATTTTACATAAGAATTAGAGCTGTGCAGATGGTGTTGACTTTTTCCCCCCTACAAATGTTTGCAAAGGAAATAAAAATATTTCTCTTAAGCTCATGTAACTGAGGATTGCTGCTACTGTAGTCTGTCTGATCTCTGCTGTGTGGTTTTGTCTTCTGTGATGTATTGAAACCAGGTCATCACTACTTACTAATTTTTAAGTGATTAGTCACCCTCAACCAGTTAGTTTTCTAAGGAAAAATCAAAGAAGAATGAAGTGTTTTAAGAACTGTACTATAGATGCTTTTTTAGTACTAGTGGACCAAATCATATCAAAACAAAAATTCATAAACATTCAAAATTCATTGTTGGGCTTGTTGCCTGACAAGCAGCGTTGCTTTTTTAAGATTTTTTTTCTATTTAAATAGAAAGAATAGAATGGGAGAGTCAGGTAATTTAGCATGTTATGGATGCCAGGGCATTGGGGGGGTTGTTTTGTTTTCCTCTCTCTCCGCTTCCTTCAGAAAGGTATGCAATCCTTAGCTGAGGCATACTGCCCACTGTTCGATACATGACACATCTCCAGGCCTGAAATGGCAGCCTGAAATGTGTAGGGTGGTCTTCCATCTTGTGATCTCAGCACTGTCTTCCTCCTCTGATTTTTCTCCTTGTCCCCTTTGTGTGGCTTATTGCCCTGCTCTGATGCATGCTGCTTCAGCACCTGTGGGGACTACCTGCGGGTTTGATAGGGTCAGGATATGGAGGGCTTGTTTTGTAGGCTTAGGTGCTGGGTTCCTTTGATTCGTCTTTGAGAGAATTTACTGCTTCTGGCATTGCAAGCGTTTTGTGCAAAAGGTGATCAAGGTCATTCCAAAGGTTTCTAAATAATATATAAAACATACTTTCCTCTTTTTCCCTGTCTAGAAATAGAGTACAGATACCTTTTTTTGACAGTTCTACCCTGCTAAATCAACAGGAAGTAAACCCATGAGCAAAAAGACGGTTTCTAAAAAGTGCCTTGAATTGGCAATTATTTTTTAATTAATCACTACCAGTGGTTTCATTTCTTTTGCACAAACTTTATAAAATAATAAATACTACCAAATTTCAGGTGTTCAGGGGAGGGAAAAAAAAAAAGGCTGCTGCCGCAGTTATTTGAAGTTTATTGTTGATAAAAGAGTCTCTTCTGTGGCCCAGTTAAAACATGTGAGGCTGTAGAGTTGCTGCTGGCCTTTCTGGGGTGAGATCCTTTGCAACTGTTAATGAACAGGAGCTTACCCACCTCTTCTGCCTGCTCTGCCTCTGTCTTGGTGCATCTTGCTCCCCCAGATCCCACGAGAGAGCTCAGAAAGGAATGTTGACCTAAAGAGATAAGTATGCCCTGATCGGTGTTAGCTTTATCCCAGGAAGTCTTTTCTTTTGTAGAGGAAACTCCTCAGTTATCAGAACCTTTTTCTTCGATTCCTTTCAATTTCTGCTGCTTGAGATTGATTGCATAAATAG
Organism: Crypturellus undulatus; assembly: GCA_013389825.1. Lineage (NCBI taxonomy): Eukaryota > Metazoa > Chordata > Aves > Tinamiformes > Tinamidae > Crypturellus > Crypturellus undulatus. The sequence continues at coordinate 135,201 of VWPW01023217.1, forward strand.
AAATATCAACCTAAAGAGACATGTTTGTCATTTTCATTCTAAAAACAGCATTTTAAACATATGTTAAAGTATTTTAACATGAAGTTGTTCTATAACTGGCAGGGTCTCAGTGTTTTTTTTGAAGCCAAGAGTACAAGTCATCACATACCGAGGAGCTGTCATTTGATGTAGGCAACATGTCTTAAGTAAACTTAAGAGTCTACTATGGTCTCCTTCTTCCGCCCTTTCTGTATTGCAGACCGGTTTTGTATTGAAAACCTTTTAAACAATAAATACTAAATCTACTGTTTTTTTGGACCATAGAAATGAAAATTAAAAAAATGAAAATAAACATAAGAATTTAAAAATTGGTAAGTCTGGGAATAGTTAAGCTCTGCAACCAATGTATAAATAAAGATCTTGAGCTTCTTCCTTTTTTTTTTTTTTTTTTTTTTTTGCCTTTCTCCATTAAAAAAAACTTTTAAAATTAGGTATGTGGTTTTACATTGCGTGTTTGCGTAGGTATCTAATCTCATGCCTGACAGTGGGCAAAATAATAAGATTGTCTTCTGTTCCTAGTTTAGAGAGGAACATAACTCCTATTTACATTTGAAGTATCCAACCATAATGAGCAGCCTGGTTTAGATGTACGACTTCTTTAATTCAGTAACCTAAGTGCTTTTACTTGGGATATGCCTAACTACCTTGCTGAATTCAAGATTAAAACTGGCTAAAGTCTGTTTTATCTGTTGCACAGAAGAATTCCTGTGTTTACCAAATTATATTTGTAAGAATTATACTGTGCGTAAGAGGCTGCTATCCTAGAATAGTTACATGGAAGTGTTACATAACTATGATTTGTGAGGGAAGGATTGTAGAAATAGTGAAAATTATTTTTTATTGAATTTGAAAAAAAATAATTGAAACTACAACAACGAGAAAATAATTTGAAGGGGGGGTCATGAATTGAAAAGCTTTTCATATAGCTGTAACATATTTGTAAAGCTAGCTCAAGCAGGCTTGACAATATTTAACATCAGATATGTTTTAAAAGGAAGGAAGGAATATGCAATATCTAATAGGCAGTTACATTAGAGTAAAAGCTGTATTAAATGGGCAGAACTCATGCTGCTCTCTGGCAGGAGAAAGAATGAGTATTTCTTCCATTTAAAATAATTCTCGTTTTGCAAGAGTTGTGGTCTTGCAGGATGATCCACCAGTCAAGTCAGTGCATTCCTGTGCAGAAGTGGGAGACTGACCCATGCCCACAGGTGCCAGGATGTGCTCTTGCTTGTGCGTGTGCATATTTTCAAACAAATTGTTGCACTGTTTGAGAACTCTGAAATAAAAAACTGAGCTGTGGGAGAGCATTTACTAACAGGAGGACTGACAAGGCAGCATAGCTTTTGTTTAATTTCTGCTTTTTGAAAGCTTGATTCAACTATGGTTTAGCCTACAGATAAAGTTATTTGCTTCTTCTAGCTGGCAGTGAGTATAAGTTCATTGTGTTTATCATCCAGCACAATTTCTTTTTAGCCCAGCTTTGTGCTGCCCGTTTCAGTTTGCAGGAGAAAGTACTTGTGTGCATGTTCTCGTATTGTTACTCTTATGGCATACTGAACTGCCTGAATTGGGTCAAGTAGCCTCGTAACTCCTTGGACCAGCACAAAGAGGGACTGAACTTAGCAAGGAAACAAAAAAAAGAGAGTTTCTTTTTTTGCTAACAAGCTGGATAACACTTAGGAGGTTGCTGAAAGACAAAGCCGGATGAAGTGCCCTATGCTGTACTCATGTGTTGTAGCTTGTGCTCAGCCCTCGCTGCTGTGACAGGAGCCAGGAAATGGCTGACTGCTGGAGAGAATCTCACCATTCGGCAGAGGAGGGACAATTTTATTATATTATTTGGGATATTAAACACTGTCACGGATACATCTTTAAGAGTTCAGAAAGCTGAAGCATTTAATCATGACATCTATCCTAATGTAATGTGATTTCAAAGTTTTATTGCTTTTAAACATTAGCTACTCAAAATGATTCATTTGGATAGCAAATGATTAATCTTTTTGGGCATCATAAATGTCAACTGTAGGATTAAGGAATTTAAATGGTCATGGTTTTCACCCTAAAATTCTTGTACTTAAAACTCACCTATCTATCCTGCTATTGCTTCAGACAGCAAAAAAAAAAAAAAAAAAAAAGTTTCTGACCTTCCCCTACCTGTGCCTTATTGATGGACTAATTTTTTTGGAACTGTATAGGAGCGTGATTCTCTATAGAACAGCATCGGTCTGTTTTGTAGATGAATTGCAAAAAGGTTTGAAATTATGTGTAAGTGACTTTGTTTCTTCCTGACAAGCAAATTAATCACATTCAGTGCCATTGCAAGTACAGCCCCTTAGAATTTAAGGCAGTTACTAGAAATTAGCGTTTTATGTTTGTGAAAGATGTGTCCCTTATTGTGATTATGACAGATAGGTTTTTTGTTATGCTAAAACGTGGCCACCCGCAGTATCTGCCTGATTTGAGAGGATCTTTCTTGTACAATGTAGAAGTGCCAATACATTCTGGATAATTCTGTGGCCTTGAGCTAGACACATACCCTTCTGCCAGAGGGTTTTCTTTTCTGTTCTCTCCTCTGCTCCCCTAATACAGGGATAATAATACTTACCCACCTCACAGGCATGTTGGGAAGATTAATTAGTTTATGTTTGTAAAATGCTTTGAAGATGAAAAGCGCTGCAAGTGCTAAGTAATATTATCATCTCCCATTCCTATGCTAGTTACTTCTTAAAGCAACAATAAGAAGTTAATTGGTTTTCAGGTTCCAGGTGATAAGGATCTGTTGACTTTTGAAGTTATTCTATTAGCTACAAAGTGCTACTAAGAAAAACATTTCACTTTCATTTGATTAGGAGTATATTTAGCTCTCAGTGAGCGATACACACACTTTCTCCGAGGTATTTGTCCTGCTGAAATTGGCCCCTTGTGTGTCATGGTCTGTAGATGGACTAGGGATCTGAACACAAAGGGCACTTGTAATTCTCCAGGGAAAAATCAGCCTTAGTTATTGGCTGCGGGTTGCTTGAGCCGGCATTTCTCCCCAACCTTGTCTTTGACCAGTTGAGCTGCAAAATCAGAGCAAAGTGGCCTTCCTTGTCATGATTAAGACCTAGAGGATGAGCAAGAGACCTTCACAAGGTATTTTGTCCTGGTGGAGAGGGTTGTCACAGAGGATCTATGATGGTTTTTACGTTCCTCTAGCTCCTATGCATCTAGCTCCTCCTGTTCATAATTAAAAACTGACTATAGGATTGGTGAGATAAGTGGATAACAGATAAATGAGAAGAGGACATCAGAATACTAACATGTATAGAGAGAGCGAAGAAATGTGTAATCAGGGGACAAGGGGAAAAGGAACAAAAGAGGCTAGAGAGGAGTCCTGTCTGTGAATTTAGTGCTTAGGGGCAAGACTCGGGACTATAGACCAAACTGTGAGTGATTGCTTAGTCAATGAATGGCAAATAATGTGGAATGGCAGGTAGGGATGTAAAATAACAATAATTCTATGGAAAGTTCCTTGATACTTTCAGAAATTGGTTTGTAAGGTGTCCCAGCGTTATTGGCTTGAAAACCGATACTTAGTGTTACTTATCTTATTAAAGCTAAGAGGAAAGGGAAATGAGCCAGCAGAACATGTTTGACCCAAATTTTGTCTGTACTTTTTTTCTTTGCAGTGCCATAAATATGTCCAAGTCATAAATCCTTCCTTGTATTCAGACAATGGACATTTTACTAGAAAAATCTAAGAGAATGCTGTACTCCATTTGACATGGAGATTTACAGAAAGCTTTGGTAGTGGGTGGGAAAGGAAGTGTGAGTGAGCAATATGGGGTTTTATTTGTCCAAATATCCCTGAATCTGTAATTCCCTGTTTCTAGAAAATTTATTCACAAGGCTATTCCAGGAGACTCATTCTGTTCAGGCACTGCAGAACAGGTTCCGGGGAGCATGGGATACTTGGTAATGAAGTTCTACAAATTCAAATATAGGGGCTTCTCTGAACTGGGTATTTTTTTTTGCTTTGTGCCATTTCAAAGCCTGTTGAGCCTTTTGAGTCGGCGCAGTGCTAGGGCAGATCCCTGTGTGGGTCTATCTGCTCACTTGTGCTGGAAGCCAATGCCTTTTGCTCTGGAAAGGTAGAAGTCATGGCAGACAATGCTGTCTACTGGAGGAACAATGGAAAGCCTGACTATATTTATTTTTGTGCTTTTCTTCTTGCTGATTGCTTCCTCTTCATCTTTGTTCCCCATTTCAAGCCGTATGTCATATCATTAGCATTCTCCTGACCTTAATGTGGCAGTTCATACCTGTCAGATCTATGGTTTCAGGCTCTCTGCAGGCTGGATATCCATCATCTCTCTATTGCTTACCCTTGAGTCATATTTTCTTCTCATCTATCAAATTTACGCTTTATTTATATTTTGCAATAAATGGAAGCTGAGATTTTGATGATATGCACTGATTTCAGCATCTGAAGATTAAGATAGAGGCCCAAGGAGTCTGTCCTGTCATTCTGCTCATGATCAAGACTTCATACTCACTGCTACTCACTGAGATGCGTTTCTTTTCTAAATTCATGGAATCATCTGTTCTCCAGCACCATCATGCTCTAGACAGCTGACTTAGTTTCTGCTAATTCAATAATCTGCAGTCTATGTTTTTTATTAAAACATTTCTATAAAAAATCTAAAAATCAAGAACATGAATATGTAAGTTATTAATTAATTCACAGAAACATGATTTCTGGTGACGTAGCTTGAAGCTTTGAATTCTGTAGCTCAGCACTGATACATAAAACTGTTACTATTAATGTGCAGAAAAAAGGTTTAGATATTTTTCGAATGTTTCAGAATTTCCAAATCCCTCTGTCTCTTGCTGAACTCTGTCTGAAATTATCTTCAGTTGACCTTAATCTTGCTCTGGGGTAACTTTGGAAAGGCTTGATGGTTTATCCTGCCACTGGATTAAGGAGTCCTTCTGTTGGATTGTGTGCATTAGCAGTGAGGATGCCCTGCCACCTGCAAGCCTTGCAGCAAGGAGAGTTACGGGTCCCCCACCTCACAGTGGCGGCAGAGAAGAGTCTGCATGTTTGAACCCTAAACTGGGAAAACTGTGGCAGGAAAGCAGTGTGTTTCCCTCCCTGTGTTTTTTGCCTTGTTTCTTCAAATATAATTTTTATAGGTCAGTATTTTAGTCAGTCTATGCTGTGATTCTGCAGCTTAATGTCAGTAGAAACAGGTGGCTAGTCTAAATACCAAGGTTTGAGATGCTTTAGTTCCCTCTCATATTTTTGGTGTTGATTTTTTTCCCAATAATATTTTTGTGTTTATTTTAGTTTTGTAGAAATTTGAGTAGTTTTTGAGTCTTCTCGCAAAGTGGCACTGTAAGTGCAGCTCAGGCAACTCTGTGTATTTGGCACTATTTCTTTCAAAAGTCACTGAGACTGTGTGACTTAGTTCCACACCTGCTTTTGACAACACATAAGAGGAACAAGACAACTGTGTGGTTAATGTTTGCTCAGAAAGCTGAGTGTGTTAAAGAATTATATGCACCGTGTTATGGGCACTATGCACAGTTGTTGAGTTTTAATATAATTTAATGCTGTTCGTTATTGTACATTTTACTGATGTAGTGGAGAAGCAACTGTCTTGCAAATGAAATCTTAGAGCTTCAGTCTAAATTGGGTAATGAGAAGAAAAGGCAGTTGAGTGAATTGTGAGTGTAGCAGAAAGGTCAGGAAACAGATTAAGAGGTGAAGAGGAGGAGAAGGGTGATGAGTGAAGAGAAAAACAGAGGAATTAAAACCAGGCCAAGAAGAAATGTGATAGAGTGAATGATGATAGTTTAGATCCTGTGTATTATTTTCAAGAAGAAAAAAAAAAAAGGAAAAAAAAAAAAAGCCAAATCAGAATGAAAGTATTTGTTAACGTATTTGTCAGTCTTCTCTGCATTTTTTTTTTTGCACACTGGCAAGCAGAACTCTGCTAAGTACAGCCTTGAAAACTCCTGTTTCGTAAATGTGTTGTGGAAGTTGTGTGACAGAAGAGGTGATATCACATTATGTCACATTTCGTTCTCTGCTTTCTTTTCTGCACCTGTGTTCTACCTGCTTACTGCTCTGAATCTTAAAGCTAGTACGTGTAGACCTCTTGCTGGAGTTTTATAGCCAAAGATAAGAGGCCTGGCATGCTTTACTTCCACTTTTTTAAATCTTTGTCTTTTCATTTCCTGCAGTTTTTCACACTCTTGTATCTTTGATTCTAGTACCAGATCCTTTCCCAAGACCCTTTCTTAGAAAGGATTGCATAAGCCCGCCACACTGCCTTGGCAAGGGGGAAAAAAATCGTATTTTACTTACAGCATTGATTCTTGAAAACAGAGAGCATTTAAGATCCCACAGGACTTTTGTTCTGCTCTGGGCAGTTAGGAAAATGGCATCTTCCCCATGTTCTTGGTGGTCCTGTAGTGACTGGCCAGTGATCTCAGAGTAGGCCGAGCAGTTTTGTTCTTTATCATCCTCTGCAAAGCAGCTCTTTTTTGATCTTTTGCTTGCACATAATTTAGCTGTTTTTTTTTTTATGATTTGGTAGGGTAAACAGTGTCCTGTTCACAGAGCATATGAGTGAGTCAGGAAGCCAGGGTTGCTACTGGATCAGCTCAGTTGTGCTGAGCTCTCCATTTGCAGCTGTAGAAGGTCTCTCCAAGCAGTGAATAGTGATGGTGCGTCGGTACAGTGCTGGATACTGGCTTTACCTCTGCAGAAAGTATTCAGAAAGGGAATGAGCTTCAGGTGAGGAGTCTGGGATAGAAAAATGTGCTCAGTATATGTATTAGGACATTTATTATAAACACAGGTACAGAAGAAGTAATTTTCACATATCAAAATAGCAAAATGCAGCATGGTTGGTGCGGTAACACTTTGACATTACTACTGCTTGTGCCGCGTATTTCAGGGACAGCATCATAAGTGTTGTGCTGTGCGGGCATGGTCGAATGCACTGGTTTACAGACTCCGAAAAACTGAGAAAAATATTTGTCTTCATTTGCTTTCTAAGTAAATAGGGTAAATAGGAAAACATGGAAAAGTAAGGGAGAAAATAAAGGCAAGGAAATTGCTTCTGAGGACCATGATCATGTTTTGTTTTACCATCTCTCTTGCTCTAGTTATTTCACCACTTATTTGCCTAAATTTACTGTAAGTACCTTTCCATGATGGGTTATCACAGAGTGATTATAGGGAATATGTGTTTGAGAAGTGATTTTCTTGAATGACATGAAGGTGGTTGTGTTATAGGGACAGTGATGAGAGAAAGCAAAGTAGGAAGGAGAAATATTGCAAAGTTTAAGACTTGGAAGGGGACTGACAAGTAACAAGAGATGCAAAGAAACCAAAAATGGAATAAAATTTGATCAGAAATATAAACAAGAGAGTTGTTTATCATTAATTATTAACCTGAGTGGGGCTTGGGACTTCAGTGCCTTTTGGTACTAGTTCTGTCCAATTATGCCAAAACCGAAGTTAGCAAAGGCACTCAAATTGATAATTCCCCTAGTTTAAATGGGGTGTTTGTGTGTTTTTATCTTAACTAGGCAAATGCTTGGAAAGCTCTTCAGTTTTGAAGTATTTTTTTTCCTCTTCCAGAATAGTTTAGAGTTGCTAAAATCTCACTTTGTAGAATCCTCAGTGGTAAATGAATTGCTAAAGACAGTGGTGCAGACTCTCTCTGTAAGTGTGTATATTACAGATTTGAATTAGAGCAAAGACTGACAATTGAAAAACCATGGGAATTTCTTTTGTTGCGTAGTCCACTTTAAAAACCCTTTTCCACAGATACCATTTCTGACTTGAAGCTTGAGTTACTGTGGATGTCTTTGAATATCTTCTCCAGTTTGAGCCAAGGGAATAAATGAAGTACTGTAAGTTCTCAGTTTCAGAAGATAAATTCTGACTTCCTAAAATTATACCTAATTTACTGCATAGAGAAGCAAGTCCTGGGTATGCAGATTTGGTTAATTTAATTATGTTTGTATGGAAATACTGATGACTTGCCCACTGCAGCCCTGATTGAGAAATTATTAATTGAAAGAAAAAAAAGAAAGAAAAAAACCCCTTTTTTCACATAGATTGCATAGATTTAACCAGCAAAGTTGGGGCATACCAGTCTATTGGGGATCACTGCTTAAACAGAAGGTAGTTGCAGTTTCTCAGGTGGGTGCCTGGGGTAACTGTTGGCAAATGCCATATTTTTAACAGTGATTGTTCAGGCTCTTGAAAGTTATTTTAGTGTTATTGCCTTAATTTCCTTCTTGCCTGGACAAATGGATGGTGTCAGCATTCCTTATCCTAACAATAAATTGATACGCTTAGCCAAGAGAAGTGCAATATCTAATAATAGAGTAGTAGTAACGGCATTATTGTCAGTTTCTAAAACCTAACTTCATGATATATCATCCCAAATGCTCCCACAACTCTAAAGTTATCTTTAAAACAGGTCTCTTTAAAATGCTAGAGGTTTTTTCATTGCACCTTTTTTTGTTTCCATTAAGGAAAGATTAAAAAAAAAAAAAAAAAAAGACTTTTTCCCTGTCTATTTACATTTGACTATATGTCCTTCTCTGAAATTATTTCACTACAGTCTCCAAGTTATTCTTAAGTCTTTATGAAATGCTGAGGCACCTAATTTCAATGAGGGGCATTACAAGAGTGTGTGCAGTATGGAAACTGATGCTTAAATTCCTCACACTGAAGTAATTCTGGAAAAGCTAATTAGAAACTGTAAGAACAGAAGAGGGGAAACATCTCCATGCTCCTTTTCCCCAGGGTGCTTATAATGTCTTTTGCAAGCAAAATGTTCCTTAGGCAGGTAGAAGTCCCTATTTCCATTCTGCTGCCATTGCTTCTGTGCCCAGGCCATGTTCATCTTTCTCCAGATGCTTAAAGACTTTTTCTTCTCATTGTTTGGGAATCTTAAGATGATGTCAATATTTGTGCATTTTTCTTCGGGATATTAATTCTTACTCAAGCACATATTTTCCTTCCCAACTTTTTGTTTTTCATCTGTGTAGGCAACTTGCATGGAGTACAATCCTCTTAGTAAAGCTTTTAAGAGAGCTTTAATTCAGATTGAGCCCTGCTGTTTTTAAAGCTGTTGCAGCACTTCTGGGATATGCTGTTCTCTTCTCAATGTAGTGAAAAAGATTTAATATATTGGATGTGAGAGCAATATATAAACCACCTTCTCTGCCTTCAGAGTTACAAGGGAGCTTTGGTCTGGTCCATTCTCATACTGTTTTGCTTTTCTTAGCATTTGTAAGAGGAGCAAAGCAGAAAGCAGAAAATATTTGACATGGGTGCACATCACAGGAAACTTGAAGTAAAAAAATAAAATCCACTGATAATTGGTGGGTGGTCAGTAATGCTTGAGACATCCTAGGAGGCAGTCATGGGCAGTGTTATTCAATGCCTGGAGTAGCTTCTCTTGGTTAGAAGAAAGAAAACTGTAAAAGGGATCAGTAGGTCTCTCTGAATCAATGTTTGTGCACAGATGGCTCCAGAAGGTTCTCTGGGTGCCGGGGGTGTCCGTGCGTCCCCCACGCGGAGCCCTGTCCCGGCCGTTCTGCAGGCTGCTCCCGCAGGTGCCGTGCTCAGAGCTCGAGAGGCTCGAGTGTCCCAGGCCCTCTGCATGTCCCCTGCACCTACAGCTCTGCAGGCAGTGTAAGGTTCAGAAACCCTGGGTAGCACCTCTTAATCCTGTAGCATTGAAATCAATGGCAGTTCTGTTCCTGATGCAGGTAGCACCGTCCCAAATGCCTTCTTCCTCTCCACCTGGTTTCCCAAAGCCCCGTTAGGGCTCTTGGGGCAAATACGGTGCTGCACGTGCAGCTGTATGTACACTTTAGTTGTTGTGTATATGTATGCAGGCACACATAAAGTCAGGACATCAAGTCCTGCTCCCACTGGGTGCTTTTTTGGCATGCCTGCTTCTCACTAGCTTCAAATCCCACAAGATCTGAGAAGTGGGATGATATGACAGGATCTCTTTTAAATGGCAAGCTGCTATCAGTGTGCATGATGCTCTTCTGGCAACCTTCACACAGTTCAGTCATTGTCCTAGATATTTACTACTTTTATATTTACCTCCCCAGATGCATCTTTAGTTCTGATACTTATTCACAATTGCATAATAAATATAGTTTGATTTTATACCTAATTATAGTAGCTGTTTTTCATTATTCATGGAAGTCATTGTCAAAATCCATTCTCGGCTCTAACAGAGAAGAAACTGCCGTGGTAACTACATAAGACCACAGCAATAAAGCAATTAACTGACTTATTAAAAACTAGTCAGTGGCTACAGCATTAATTCTTAATATTTCAGGAATTATTTACACTTCTGTATTCATATGTCTCCAGTTCTTTTATTTGCTAATTAATAAGAGTCTGTTCTTCTTACTTTATAAGCCTTAAGGATCATATCAACATGTATTTTTGTTAAGCAAATGTGTAATTATAGAGAAATTAGGGGTCCTATCAGTGTGTAGCTAACAAAAATGAATACCTGCTCTAATTTGCTGCCAGAGCTATGAAATAGGGGGGAGCTGGAATGGAAAAGCATTGGGGGCATAGGCATGCAAATGAACATGCCAACTGTGTGTATATCATACAGTGTCTTAAATCTATAGACATAAAAGCAGGATGAAGACATAGCCATTAAAAAGGCAGTAATTTTTGAGTGTCACATAATTTAGACACTTTAAGTTATTGAAGTGTCACAGGTTTATTGCACCTAATTTATTAATACAATCATTTGGGATTCACTTATGTCTCTTGCTCTACCCCAAACCAGAGGCTAGAAGTCTGTTTAAAGTATACAGACTTTGCTCCAGCAGCAAAAGCCTAAAATGTTTCTCAAAATACCAAGATAGGAGAAAAAAATAGCACCTTAACATAGTCTTGCAGTCAATGACTGGAGACTTTCCTATTAATTTATATTCTTGCATTAAAATGGGACAGAAAGCTCAGACGAGCCCTCTTCCTACTTCAACGTTTTTCCCTTGCCACAGTAGGTGACATCTGGATGGGAAAATACCCTGTTGCTTTGGCCTCTAGCCAGGACAAAAAGAGATAATCCTGACAAATACCTTGTTACTGCTTTCACACTGTTGAAAAAGAAGAAGAAAAAAAAAGTTTATTTTTTAATCCTTTCATGTGCTGAATTGGCTGTTCTTAGTTTACAGGTTCTGTTAAGTCTCTTTCCTACCTGAGAGCCCTTTTGATGTGTTTAAGCAGTTGCTGAAACGGCAGCAAGGTAGGAAGAATGAAAAGGGGCTCTACGGAGAGCAAGAGGCAAATGAAGCCACTTAATCGTAGTAATACATGGGGAGTCTTCACAAAACGCCTGGCGTGATGCCTCAGCCATATATATATGTGAAGCGATTCTTATTTTTAGCTTCTTTAGGAGCAAAACAATTAAAAAACATTCTCAACTTTTCTTATCCTTTTTCTTTTTTTTTTTTTTTTTTTTTTTCTCTCTCTCCTTCTTTCCCTAATCAGGACAGAATTTTACCCTAAGGCAGTTAGGAGTTTGTGAACCAGCAGCGCGTCGAGGCCTGGCGTTTTGTGCGGAGATGGGGCTCCCGCACAGAGGTTACTCTATCAGCGCGGGGTCGGACGCCGACACGGAGAACGAAGGGGTGATGTCTCCCGAGCACGCCATGAGGCTCTGGGGCAGGGGCGTCAAGTCGGGGCGCAGCTCCTGCCTCTCGAGCCGCTCCAACTCGGCCCTCACTCTGACCGACACCGAGCACGAGAACAAGTCCGACAGTGAGAACGGTAAGTCCTTGAGCGCACGTGCGGGGGTAAATCCATATTTTGTATGCTCCTCGGTGGGACGCTCGATAGCTTCAAACTGGTAGAAATTCAAGGAATGACCTTGGATTATGTGCCTACTTATTTTGTCCCTTTTCACCTGGAAAAGTCAAGATGCAGTATCAGTCCTGAATTATGCAAGCTTTTCGTGTGTAATTTTGAAGAAGTTTAATGACAAAAAAAAATTAGCTTTGAGTTATCAAGGGCCACGTCACCTGTTATCCTTTTGTGGGATAGAAAAGTAAGTGGTGATAAAGTTTATCCCCAAGCCAGCTAGCAATCAAAGATGTCTTTGTAAATTCCTCTTCAAGACATCACAGAGAAGTTGCAGAATCTGAGAATGGATGAGTGAGCACGAAGAATAGATTATTAACAAGGCTCAAGTGACTGAAAAACAAATTTGATCATGCTTTAAACTTACTGGTTGATGAGAGCAATTGAAATTGTGGTAAAGAGGGAAGTGTGTCCTTTGATGTGCCTGGGGGACTGGATTACTGTGCAATTAAAATCTGCAAGAAATCTGAACAGAAACTTCGTAGGATGTGGGGATATGACCATTGTATTTAAGGCTTAGTCTTAAATGAAAAGAGGCTAATACAATTGCCTGATTTATTTTTAAAGCTTTTCAAAATTTCTTACCCCAACTTGAGGTTGTGAATTGAACCTGACATGGTGTTAAATGCTAAGCACATGGATCTTGGAAAACATTTGATCTTTAACTTCTTTACATTTGCAGAGGATTTTCAGCCTTATTAGAATTAGAATATGATTATTTTGTTAACTTTATGACATTGTATGTTAGAAATTCAAAAGAGGAATAAAGTAAAAAGAGTAAAAATGAAAGTGATGGCTATTGCTAGATGTCTGTAATTTTCATTAATTAGCTGTGCAATAGCGAAGGGAATTTTATCACTATCCTCAGGGTACAGCTGTAGCACATTGTGGCAAAGGGCAATGTGGGTGTGTAGTTTTTATTTTTTTTAAGTATTTTTTTATTTTAAAATAGAAGCAGAGATGTGTTACCCTGCCTATTAATTATTTTACTTTCAGTTTGACAAGACAAAACCAAAGCTATATTTTGGTATTACTCATACTTGCTGCCTTTCCCTGGCGGCTGCTTCCAACTGAAGACAGCTGTGCAGGATGGTTGCCTCAGATGGGATTTAGCTTTTTGTGTTGGGATTAATGCTGTGTGCCTGAGCGAGGCTCCCAGAGCACTCTTGCCTCTCTCTCTCTTGCCTCTCTCTTTTTTTTTTTTTTTTTTTTTTTTTTTTTTTTTTCCCCCTCCCCTAAAAATATAACACATTGAGACAGAGGGAAGTTCCGGCAGAGGAGGGTGGGCGTATTTGCCTGTCTCCTTTTGGAAGCAGGGATTGTGTTGGATAAGTCATGATCTCTCTGCTGCAAATGATCTAGAACAAGTTGTTGGGCAGCCCTGCAAATTTCCTTTTGAAAGGTCTGTGCTGAAACAGGCTCCCTCAAGTGTTTCATAGAGCCCTAGGTTAATGATCTTTAAAAAGACATGTAAAGATACAGCTGTCTAAGGAAATTTTGCATTACCAACGGATATGACTGCTTCAGAAATATAATACTTTAGCTACATTTTTAAATGAATGTTAGATTTTTTAAAATAGCAAATGTCTGATTACAATATGCCAAAATTCCCTCCATGAGGAATGTTTTATTTTTAATGTGTGAGAAAATGGCAAATACATCAGAAAAGACATTCTGCACTAGTTGAATTTCTGCAAGGAGAGCGTCTGATGTTTTAGATACAACTTCAAAGAAGAGTTTAGTCACTAAAAAGGATTACAGTTGATTTATTTATTGATAGGGAGGCCAGCAGTCCAACTTAAGAAGGTACTGGGACTGCTGTGAGGCTAATGAAATTTTGATGGCTTGAAAGGCCCCTGGGGTTATGAAATGTATATAACTCGGACCATGTCATGGGTCTCCATTTCAATGGAGATGTTACACAAATGGTGAAAACTTTAATCTCTGTTGGCAATTTTTCACTGGATTTTGTTTCCACCAAACATGGGAGATTCTACCAAGAAGCGACTTCATGGTCAGAAATCAGTATGTTAAATGTTCGCAGTAGAATAAAAAATATTTTTTTTTAAATGAGGATGTGATGTCATCCTGGTACACACATTCCCTAGCCTAAGAACCAAAATGCAAGTTCAAGTTCTGGTAATTTGTGGCCTAAAATTAATAGCTGCCCCAGTCTGACAAACCTGATAGGGCTTTGAAACCAGAGCCAACATTACTGTGCATCCGTCCTGCGTGCTCTACCCCTTCCTGGTGTTTGAAAGCTTCCTGACTGCATTTCAGTTGAACTGTTTTGTGAGGAAATGCATTTCTCTGCAAGAGATTTGCCTCTAAAGCAGATGAGGAGCGACAGGTTGTGATCAAAACAAAACATGACACCACAACATACTTCCCTCACCTCGGAGGGCCCAATTCCACCAGTGATGCAGGCTGTGCACGCAGACAAACAGCCACTGTTGTCAGTAGTTCGTTACCATAAGCAGAACTTCCTCGGTGGAGTTTTGGGATCTACTACTGATGGTGAGAATTTAATCCTAAGGGTTTATGGACTTAGAATTATTACTGCTTGTTGAATGTGCTCCAGCTGTGTAGCCCTTTTTCCCCTCCCCTACAGGGCAAGAATAGAAGCTTGGCGTGAACTCTGTTCTGTCTTTGTAACTGTTGTGTGTATTCAGAAAACATAGCAGTTGATCTCCCTCAGAGGGGAAAGGCAAAAGTGTTTAGTTGCATAGGTTCATGTGTATGAAAGCATATGTGTGTGTATATATATGTATGTAAATATGTGTAAACAGAATTTGGTGAAGACACCAGCTTCCATTTGTTCAGGCCTCAACTGCGTGTGTCTAAAGCTGGCTTGCTAAAGCCACCTAGTTTGTGAATGATATTGAACAATTAAAAGTTTCTTTAGAAAAGTCTGTTGCAAGTGATTAACTCAATTTTTTTAAAGTATGTTAATAGCATATTATGAATATCAGGATTAAAAAAAAAAAAGAAAAAGAAAAAACATTACAACTATTTTCTAAACGTAGAAGAATAGAGATGCATTCTCGCCTCAGGATCTTAGGTTACTGCTGGATAAATCATTGTAAAGAGAAATATCTTTTTCTTTATGCTGCAATTCTCATTCAAATTCCACATGTGACTTTTGGCATCATGTTTGGATAGATTTGTCATGTCGTCCTCCCAAAAGGAGAACTTGCATCTGTTAATCTGGGCAATCTACCAGTGTCATGTACAATATGATGTATCAATTGGAGCACAATAAGCACTCATGTTTTTCTTATGCCTTTTCCCCTTGCAAGATCTCTTGGAGGCAAAATTGAGATGAAAAGAATATGTTCTTTGGGAATGCATCAGCACAACATGCGTGCATTCATATTTCATAAATGCAATATCAAGATATATGTTATTAATCGTTATAGGAGCTGTAGCTTTGAAATTCAAGCAACTCATCTTTTATATGCTCACCAGCAACTTCTTGCTGTTAATTTGTTCTGAGATTACTAAAGCTTGTCTTTTAAAATTGATAAATATTCTAGCAAAATAGAAGCTCTTACATAGGTAAGCTTCAAATAGCCCTTTTGCTTAAAAGGTCGATATTTGTTTAAGGTATCTTAAAATCCTCTTATCTGAATTATTTTTAAATCCATTCAGCTGACCTCAGGAGACATCAGGAAGATAATAGTCAAAACAGAGTAAGGTATTCCTAAAGTGCAGCTCCCGACTCAGTCACATTTTTGTTTGTTTTGTAAAGTTCACAGCTCTTACCAGTTCTGCATACGGTTCTTGCACAGGCCCGAAGCTCAGGCTGTGGCAATCATTGTTTCAGAGAAGATTTCAGTCGGTCATTTCAGACTGGAGTAAGTCCATGCCACCTTCTGTCCCTTTGGAAGCTGTACTGACGGAGCTCCTTGAAAAATTAGGCTTTCTGGATAGGTCCGCACAATGTGGTTGGCAGTGCCTGTATCCACAAAGACTAGTTAAGAACTCTTTTTATCTGATATACAGAAAATAGTTCTGACAGAGATAGAATGTTGGATTTTTTTAGTTCTGTTTTTTTAGTAAGAGTTTTGTGCCAATGGGGATTTGTTAGAAGATCAGAGAAGATTAGGGTGTAGCAGAATAAAAAGAAGAAAGAGAGAGGAGAATATGAGATCATGGCCTGAGGTCCTCGTTTTGAACGGAGTAGATCTTTATTTTGAAATTTGGCCTCCCATTTTTCACAGGTATAGATATTGCTAGTAAGAGGTTCACTCCTGAAGATTTTGGTAAAGAGACGTTATCAACCTAATCACCTGCTGGGGCACCTCCTCACTTCCTCTCCATCTTCAGCCAGTTTCTGTAGTTAGCATACTTGTGAATGTAATGCTCTCTTGTCCTTCCAGAATGGTGAATTAACTGGCATTCAGATCTCTGAAAACCAGGAAATGCATTGGTAAGATATTTGTCAAGACATCTTAAATCTGCTCTCTCTAACCCAGTATATCTATAACATGTTCTTGAACTCTGCATTCTTAAATAATGCACATCATTCAGGAAGTAGTTACACGTTTTCACCTGTTTAACATTCTTTTTTATGCTAAGACAGAACCTGATTTTTAGATGAGCTCTGCTGAATATGAGCTGCTTTATACCTGCTAGGCAAAATGCTGAGCCTGCTTATCAAAAACAGCCACATAGCTGATGGATTAATATTCACCTTACTGCCATACCACCATTTACAGCTTCTTCACTCTTACCCACAGTATTCCATCTAGCAATTATCTACCCCTCATTAAGCATGCCAATATCTCTTAAATCCTGCTTTTCTGCTAAGAAATTTCATGACCAGGAAATATGTCTGTTTTTACTGTTGACAGAACTCATCTCTGAAATAATATTCAACATGTAAATAGGCATGCACTTTTTTTTTCGGTTACAGACGCATGGAACTGAAATTCACACAGAAAAGAGGAGTCATCCCTGGTTTTCTACAATATTATCACATTTTTTCTGAAGTTATGCCGATTTTCAGATACTGTTACTTCTGCAGACCTATAATCATAAATATATTTCAGTAAATCTTCATAGCATTCATAATTAATGCAGTTGGAATTCATGTTGGTGATTCCCTTGGGTAAGGGCAGCCACAAGAGGGAACAGTTAAGTTGACCTTCTTCCAGCAAAATTTTGCATCACCTGGATTTCAGAGGTTTGAGTGTCACTGAACTTGATGTTTAGGAAAGATGTGAATTTCCAAACGGTTGCCTTAATAATGTTTTCATGATAGGAGTCTAGTGCTGAATGTGCAATAAAAATTGTTGGGGAATCGGACTGTCTTGAAAGCATTTAACCAAATCTTCTAATGAACAGAAATTGTAGATGTAACATTTTGCCACAATAAAATAAACATGGAAGTCTGTATAGAAAAGCAAATCTAAAGAAAATTTCAGGAGAATTCATTTTTGGTTGTCAAGTTTCCAAGAATTTCTTATGGGAAAGAATGTTGAAAGAGATGATTAAAGACTGGCTGGCATGGCCCAGTATTTATTCACAGATAGGAATTTCAGTAAAGCACCACAAAAATGGAAGCCAGATCAGGTTTCTTAGGAAGAGTGCAATAGAAGTTTACAGAGATACAGTTGCAAAGTGTGAGGAATGTAAACATGATTGAGACATAATCAGTGAGTTATACAGAAATATGAATGCTAAGAAGATGAGAAAGTTGGTTCATTACTCGGCAGTGAAGGAAGACATAACACATTGCTGATATGTTTTCTTGGGGTTGTTTTTGCTTCAGTATTTGATTCTTGAGTAACTGATCACAAAGCTAATATTTACACCATTAGTAAAGGTTTAGAGGCTCCTTAAGTAAATAAAATACCTCCTGTGTACATACAATGCCTATATCATCTGGGCTTTTGATGATTCATCTTTGAGAAACCATTGAGGATAGATACAGCTCTGACAGACAGAGGAGGGTGAGGGGGAAAAGAGAAATGTAGGAAGGGGCTGAGGGAGGAAGAATCAGACAAATATTCTAGGACAAGGAAATTAGTTTGTGCTTTACAATGCTGAGTGTGTATTTGTTCTGAATGAATTGTGTCAAGCTGTACTGATTTCCTTCAGTGACAGTATGAGCCACTTCTCAACAGGGAACAAGCAGCAGATGCTGACAATAATAGGTATTTAGACATTAGTAGGGCTTCTGACACTGTTTCAGTCCTGATGTTCTATATTTAGAGACACATGGTCTAGGTTCATTATTACAAGACAAATGTGCAAGTTATTGGAAAAATGTGTAAAGAATGATTATCAGTATTTCATGAACTGGCAAGTTGAATCAAATAGTATTCCACACAGCTTGTCGTAGATTTTCGTAATGGCTTAGATAATGTAATAGAACATTGCAACCTGGAAAGAATTGCATACACTATAAAGGGCAGGATGAGAAACTAGAGAATTATTTCAAATGAAAAAGTGCAGTTCAATAAATACAGGTGAAAAGACCTACATATAAGTAAGAATGATTAAATTTCAAAAATGTTAGGAAGTCTAGGGACCTTTTGAGCTTACCTGGCCCAATGGTCGTCTTTGGAGCTGGACTGACTTTAAGCTAAATGATGCTCAAAACTTTCTTCAGTTGATTTTTTGAAAATTTCCAAGCATGGAAAAATGTGTGCTTCAGTGGTGACAAAGCATTGTTTTTTCTGTCCCCAGCCCTGCGGGCCCACAAAGTGTTTCTGTATCCCTCTCTTCCCAACGGGGCATAGCGGATCACAAAAATGTCAGCTGTGTTTTCTGTGTTTTTCTGTCGGTATGTCAGAGTTGAACATGTCTCTGGTATCTGGGGCTCCCATAATCCCACTAATGTGAGATTGGGATCCCTCCTAATGCACTCGGCATTGCTGAGACGGAACTGATGTGGCTGCTTCGGGGACTGCTTTTGCAGACACT
Source organism: Crypturellus undulatus (assembly GCA_013389825.1). Classification (NCBI taxonomy): domain Eukaryota; kingdom Metazoa; phylum Chordata; class Aves; order Tinamiformes; family Tinamidae; genus Crypturellus; species Crypturellus undulatus. Next base: position 154,096 of record VWPW01023217.1, read on the forward strand.
GCCAGGATAGAGACAGGGCAGCAAGAATGATCAGAGGTTTCAAGTGTACGGCTTGGAAACGGCCGCGAGAACTCAGTGTGCGCTCTAGCACAGGGGAGGATCTGGCTGCCTCCGCGAAGGTTGCCTGCTGCCCACGTGCTGCAGAAAGGGTGAGAAGCAAGCAGTGCAAATAGCAGAGAGGGGAACGGTGGGAGGCCAGGGATGGCTCAGTGGAAGAAATTGCTGAGGAAGGTGTGAATAGTTCATCTTCTAGCATATTTTCAAAATCACTTTTAAAATGTCAGTGCCTGTCAGCCCTACTTTGTAGAAGAGAATGGACTCGAGAACTATTTTTATTCCTTTCTGATATTATTTTCTATGAGTCAGTTATCGCTCATTTTAGTGTAAGAAAGGCGAAGCAAAAGTATTAATATATCCTGTTCTTCTAATTTTAAATGGTTAAATTCAGGTAGATTTTTTTCCCCTAATTTTAAGGTTGCTAAATAGATAATACCATTCAATTCCCTTAAAATGTGTTCTTCTAGATGTGCTTACACAGGGAAATCTTAAAAAGACAACAGCAGCTCTCTTCTGTTTTGAGTTGTAAGTGTTCTTTTGATTCTCAGGTTGACATGAAAGCAAACCATGCTTTGCACATCTATAAACTGATGATCTCTGCTGTTCTGGTTTGGAAAGTGTTTTTGATGTCCTTGAGAAAAATCACAGTGGTAGCAGTAAATTGTTTTAATTAACAAATTAGAGAGGAACGCATTTGCTGAATCAGGTTTATTGATGTAATTATCATTGGAATAAAAATTAAAAAAAAAAACTGTCAGAGCTATGGAATTGTCTGGTTCATTGTCATTGAAAAGCAACTTAAATACTTAAAAAGTCATCTGTGATGTAATTTGCATATAATATTTAATTCTCAGGCATGACTTCCTTCATTTCTTGAGTGCCTGTACCTGTGCAGGGGTGTGAATGTGCATGTACCTTGGTCCTCATGTTGGAAACTTCTCACAGGAAAGAGCCTTTACCTGCTGCAATCTGGGGTATTCCCAGACTCTACGAAGTATTTGAGAATTTGCAAAAGACCTACCAAAATCTTGCTGCTTCTTTTAATTTCACAATTTTAACGGAATTCTGTAACAGTTATAGATGATGAAGAATATTGTTGATTAATTGTGAATTAATATTTTGAGATTGAAATGGTTAAAAGACACATTTCTTGTCTTCTGTCAGTGCATCCATGGCAAATAGGAGGTTTTGGGGGTCTGAAGCTTCCGTGCAGCCCCTGTGCTAGGCCTGGTGAATCCCTCTCGGGTACTGTGGTGGCTGAGCGGTTGGACTTGGGACAAGCTCCAAGCATTTCCACCTCCTGGGTGGTGTTTGCAATGTAAGAAGAGTTAACTGACTGGAAGCACTCCCATTTGTGAGGCCAGTACAGAGTAAACACTGACACCAGGCTGCTGACTAGTATTTATTTGTTTATTTTTGTCCTTTATGGTCAAATATATGTATATGTGTGTGTCTACGTATCTGGCTATATGTGCATTAGATGGCTGTGCTTATAGAACTTCTTACAGTGGTGTTTTCACAGTTTTTACATATGGTTTTGTTACAGATGAAAAATACAGGCTTGAAGGCAGGTTTCTACTTCTCCAAATGATCTGGAAACTGTAAAGCATTTCCATAGTGAATCTATAGGCAGTCGTGACCACAGGCAAAGGAAAGTTACTGTGTTGTTACAAGCTATTGACTTGCTATATGCTGGAGAAACATCTTTTTTTTTTCCCCTGTGACTGGGTTTTGATAAACGCAAAATGAGAAAATTAGGGGGAAAATGCAAAAATGAAAAGCCTATTTCTATAAATTGCTTTATGGTTATGAATAAAATATGTTACATAATTGCTGACAATTAATTCTGTGGAATCTCAGTCTGCACTTGTGGCAGATGGTCTAAAGAATTTGGGTTGCTCTGTCTCTGCACAGAGTTTGATTTGCTTTTTGTCATGGGTTTGACTGACTCCAGACTGTATCAGCCATATTAGTAGTTTGTATAAAAATAACAGAAATTAGAAGTCTAATACTCTTTTTGGCAGAACTAAGTTTTTGCAGAAGGCTTCAGTTGTCTTTTCTGCCTGTTGTTGAAGATGAATATTGAGCGTGTCAAAGTGATTTATAATCTTTGAAGCACTTTTGAATTTTCAAGGTTTCCAAGGTATCCAGGTCAAAATGACTTTGAAAGGAGTTGTCCTTGTCATCAATATTTGGTTAGATGGATAGTACTCAGTTTCCTTTCACATTGAGTTATCCAGAATGGTTCGAGCTGCGAAGTTCTTCATTACGTGATTGCCGTATGCTCTATAAGGAGATATATTTAAAATTGCTTAAAAGCTGAACTCAGTGGGGAATTCTGCTGCTCATTCCCTTAACTACTTTAGCTACAAAGAACATATGACATCTTTTTCATTAACTGTCTGCTGCTTGTTTGCTTCCAGTGGAGTTCTAGGAGGTTTTTATATTGTTTTGTAAACTCAATATTGCTGGGCCCTGGCTGCTCATGGCAATTGAGATGAGATTAGATGCTTTTGTTAACAGGCCCCAGACTTGAAATTTATAGGGAGTAGGCACCGTCTGTTCTCAATTAAGGGTCGTGAGCTCTGAAATTAATTCCTTCCACTGGTCCATTAGACTCAATCTTTTGACCTAAAGTCATGATAAGGCTATATTAGCCTCTTGAGCCTTGGGAAAATGAGGAGTTCATGTAGGGACAGTATCATTGTATGGGATATTCCTTTTAGCCCATATCAGAGTAGCTAGGAGAGACAGAAGGTAACGCTTATTTTCCCATTCTGCAGATAGAATGATATTGTGCCAAGCGCCCTAGAGATTTAGAGCTCAAATCCTCATGTGCTGTAGCAGAACTTCTGCTCCCAAAACACGAGTGCCAGGGAAAAAAATCTTTCTCGATGAAATCAAATTGAAATAGAGACTGTTGACTGAATTCACAGGATGAATTGGTATCAAAGTTGGGTTGGGTATGGAAGCCTTTTGTTTCCAGACACACGTTCGCTCATTAGATTAGCTGTGCTTTGCTTTGGCTGCTTTTTCTTGATTCCAGTCACAACTAGAAAGTGATGTGGGGTCTTACCAGAAGTCCCAGGACTCAAAATCTTCGCTCCTTTGCAAAGTTTGTGTCTGTCCTGTGGTGTGCAGATGTTGCAGAGCAGAAATGGATGGGGGTGGGGGGTTGTGGACAAACTGGTTTATGTTTTTTAAGGTTTGATACAGCAGGGAGTGCTGAGGAGTGGGAGAACCAATAGCCACAAGCTTTTTTTTTCCTAAATAAAAGCCCCAAGACACTGAAAAACAAAGTTTTCATTTAAATTTAACATCAGTTCTTTATACATGAAAATGTATTTTAAAGGCTTTAGGATCTGGTAGGAACCAGCAGGCAGACACTGCTTAAATTTATTCCACACCCTCATTTCTTGAGGATGGTTGTAAGAATACTTCTTTTAAGACAAAATCTTTTTGAGGTATAAAAGTGTTACCATCTTATCCCAAACTGTAGTTGACTGAGAGTGTCCTGGGATCTGCTGGGCTCCGAGTAGGAAAAAGCAGGGAGGGAGTCTGTATGCCTGTGGTTTTTCATTTCTAACAACCTCCATCACATAAAAAAATACAGCCTTGTTTGCCTTCCTACAGGGAGCAAACCTAAAGTCAAAGTCACAGCGACTGCCTTCGCAGGATGGAGGGCACGGCTGTGACCGCTTCACCCGCGTGTTGCTTGTTGATAACCTCTCAGACAGAAGATAAACTCGGGGATTCGTTTTTTATTACTCTTTTTCTGTATCTCCTTAAGTTCACTCGACTCTCTATCCAGCTCATAAATTCCCTGTTTGCAGGGCCCTGAGGATGGGTATTGCTTTCAGCACTGCGCAGGTTTATGCTTCCAAAGCTGCCTGCAATGCCAGGGCCATCAGCCCCCTTGGTACTGTCACGGCAGTTTTATATATTTGTGTTATTCCTCCACATTTTTTAAGTTGTCAGCAGATGGCCGTACCTGCCAGCTGAGCCCTGTGGGTTCGCCTGAAACACTTTCATGGCCATGGGAAAAATGATGCTTCTTGCTATCTCAGCTGTTAGATTTCTTAATTCTAGTACGGCCAAGTTTTGGATAGACAAGAACCTATTTTCTCTATATGTTGTCTTTTAAAAGTGAGTCGCTGCAACCTAGATAAGCCCATATAGCTGCTTTTTACTTGGGTTCATAAACAGCAAGGTAAAATAGTTTTCTCTGCTGCCTGCTCTTAGGAGCTCTGCAGGTAAATAAGTTGAAAGATGCATCCTTTTCAGCATCACCAAAGCTAGAAGAATATTGGGTCTCTCCGATCCTGAGCACTTTGTGTCAGTGAGGCTTTGGCAGCTCTGTGATCATGTAAACAATATTAAGCTAACTTAGAAAAAGCTGAAGTGTTCACTTTTCATAGATTAATAACCTTCTCCTTATCCAGAGAATCATCTTTCTTCTGCTGGGGCCAGGGAGCGTGTTTTTACAGCTATCATGCATTGGGAATATGGCAGAAGAATCTATGTACCTTAAGTTAGCAAATTGCTTTAACAAAAACACAAATTCATTTCTTACGAGTTCTTTGTTCTTTGCAGTATCAGGTATATTGATTTTCTTTTCTTTTTTTTCTTTTTTTTATGAAAAAGTTAATCGGCTTGCCTTTGTTCAGAGTGGATTTTTTCCTCTCATCAAATCCACACAATTGAATTTGTTTCATCCTCTTTCTGAGGTATTTCAATGTTATATATAAAAAAGTATTAAAAATTCTGACAAATTATTATTTTTCTTAAAAAAAAAAAAACACACAAAAAAACTGCAGTGTGTTTTTGTTGAGGCTGGAGGTTTAACTGAACTCAAGGTTTCTGATTTGTTTTCAAAAAGAAAGACATCTAAGCTCAGGAAATTTAAGAGACACTGTCTCACGAGGAACTGGAATACATGTTTCCCTGGTAGTTCTAATACCTCCAGCTCATCTTATGAGTCCAGATTAATCATTTGGGTCTACTCATTATCTCAAAATCCAGTTTTCCTTGCGAACTAAAAATATTTTAAAGTGGATTTTGAATATAATACACCAAAGAATATGGAGGAAAAAATATTTCTTAGTCATACTTAAATTATATATTGTACTGCACAGATCCTACTCTTAGGGGGCAAAGGTTCTTCTCTAAAACTTGATTTTAAAAATAGTCAAACACTGCAATATACTTTTATGCAAAATGCATGATTATCCTGAGTTTGTCATTTTTTTTTTCCATTGTGGCCATGTTATATTTTTCCTTGTGAAATCAAGTCCAACTTAATCTTTTATGAGTTGTTTTGTGTCTGCATTACCTCAGGCTGTGCTCTCATCAGCCTTCTCAAGCTAAGTGGGCTTGAGTTTTGGATAGTCTGTGGAAATAATCAAAGAAAATGTACCGTCCTCCTGGATGTGATGATAATGGCTCATTATGTCTGTTAAATTTAGTACTGAATCAGTGCTGAGCAGTCTGTGTAAGGTGTAGTCTCAGTGTCCTGATCACTTGTAATTATTAAAGCACAACTGTTAGCTCAGCTAAACTCCAATTCCTGGAGACTTTCTTTCTGTCTATCAGTTTCTTCTGAACTTTGCATGTGGGAAGTCTTTAAAGTATTTGCTTTGAAGTCAGAGATCTGCACTGAAATCCTGATTTGGTCACTAATTTGCTGTCTCTCTGTTTGTGCCTATTCATCTTTCTAATTTTGTTTCTCCACTTACAAATGGGCATAAAAATGCATATTTTCCATGGGAGTTCCTAACACATCCTTTTTTCACTCCAGCTTTGTAGGTTGCTATGTCTTGGTGGTAGACTGAGCTAAATAATTTTGGAAAGGTTAGATTTCTGTGTGTGTATGTGTATACATATATATGTATGCTATACACATTTGCAGTGACTTGCTCTTTCTTTGGTTACATGTGACCTCTCATAACAAGGGCGAGCTAAGCTTTGGGCAAGAACAGATTTCTTGTCCAGTCTTTGGCTAAATAACTACACAGTCCCTAATGGCCTTGATGTTTTCCAAACCATGAGAGAAAAGAGTCAACATCAGCCCTCTACAACAGCCTGTACAGCTCTCATCAGTTTCAAACGATGGACTGTTCTCCTCTTCCCTCTTTTCTCTTCCCGAACACGGGAACCAAAACATGGGAACAGTTTGTCATCAGGTAGACAAGCAGGACTCTGTCATTGCACAAAATGAACATGCCAGACTGTGGACCACCATGATTCTCAAAAAGCTAGACAGATGCTTACTTTGGCATCACAGGTAGGTGTGAAGAAAGACCATGCTAAATCTAGAGGCAGAAGTGTGGGATGGAACAGGAGGAAAAACTCGAGTCCTTTCCCTCAGCATTCAAGGGAAAAGATACCTCCAGTTTCCAGCAGTGACAGATGGTCCAAAATAGCTGACTTCATAGCAACCATGTAGTACTGGGACAGCTGGAACAGTAGCTGGCAGCAAGTACCTGCCATTACGCAACTGGTCATGTGCAAATATATCATTGTTGCTTATGAGGTTTGCTCTCCCTCCTGGGTTCATTTTTCTGTGTGGTGGTAAGGACGTGTTCCCTGTAAATTTGGTAGTATTGAGGAAAGCAAAGCCAGTGGGAGCACCATCTGTTCAGAGCACTGCCTTTTGGAGCTGCTTTGTCCTCAGAGTGCTCTGACACCATGCTGAACACGGTCTCCTGGGCTTTGTTTTCTATGCAGTACCTTCCTTGTCGCTCTTCAGAGAGAGCTTGTTGTAATCAGAAGTGGCTTTTTGTCTAGGAGCCACAGATGATGAAGCAGCAGAACTTGAGAGAAATGCTCTTGTTCATAGTATTTCCTCATGCTGAAATGTAGGGTATCTTTAACCTGGGGGTATCTACATTTGAGGAGACTTGAAGAAATGTTTCTGGTTAGCCCTTTTAGCCCTTTTTATCTCTACCTTCCCATTCACCAACTCTTCTTCTCAGGCTTTTTAACTTGCAAGTTGTTTGGTCAGCTTCTGAGGCTGCCAGAGAGACCACATTTCAGATTCACAGTATAGCCTAGAAACTGTCAATAAAAGGATTTTCCAGAGAGTCAGGGAAAGGTATCTGTCAGTTATGGAAGCGCACTTCAAGAGGAACCAAATCCATATGCAGATTGACTGAGATCCTCAGAAGTCATGCAAAAAAGCATCGACTACGACATCTTGAGAGCGATAACAAATTATGTACAACACTATTCTGGATGATAGAGCTTGTTGTAGTTATGATGACCTGCCAATCATGTAGGGGCTATCTGTCAGGTGATGATCAAGTAGAGTCCAAGAAGACAATATGTGGATAGTTGTAGATCTCAAATCTTCAATATACATATAATGCTTTCAAGACCTCACATCACCTACAGATTTGGCTGGAGATGTTTTTTTTGGATGAATCTACAGATTTGAATTGACGTACTTCCACTCACCTGAGTGAAAGGATCAAACTGCTTTTACTGAGCAAGTGCTAGGTTGGTGTGTGGACCCAGTGAACACATGGAGATTATTTGCTATTTTCCTTATGTCTGTTTTCATCAAATGCACCAGGCAGGTTGAATAAGTAAAAAATGTAAGGATGATGATGGCAAGACAGTTATAAATTACCAGTTTCACTTCCTGAGTGAACTGAGATTTATACACATCATACGATCCCGCATTGCATCAGTCATAATTTCTGCTTAGTTGTGCATTGAATTTATTGTTAGATATCTTTATTTTTTTGGATCATTCCAAACTCCTTCCTGTGCTTTCTGGTTGTCAGAGGAGTGCCCAAGCTTAGGTGGGATGAGGCTGCAGTCATTTGGCTGAAGGATTCCTTACTGCTTCAGCCCATTTCCAATCCCAGAACTGCAGTCAGTCACCTCCTGTGCAGTCATGGTCTACTCAGAGGAACAGAAACATCTGAAGTGGCTGTCAAGCACTGAAATGAAAGATTTTGTAGATGAGAATCAGACTTCGGATCCAAAGGCAGTTTGAGTACAGAAGAGCCAAGACTGCTGGGGTCAAGTTTAACGTCTTTGTAGCAGTATTTGGTAATGAAACTCCAGTACAATCTTCTATATATGTTTATTTAATATCAGAATTCCTTAGGTTTCTCTCAAAAAAAATTACGCAGTTATCCTATGGAATATTATGCATATGTTCAGACCTTTTCCTAGAGTTCACATTTTTTCAAGTAATATCCAGTGAGATTTAATCAAGTATATATGTTTTATTATTCTACTGCAGAGTCGATAAATTGTTACAAGTCTTACTGTTTTTACTGGCAAAACAAAATCAACGAGTACATAGCTATGTACTGTAAAATGTACTGCTTTAAAACCTTTATGCTAAAGAGGTTGCAACTAAAAGTCTTTAAAGTAGGCAATATGCTATTAAAAAGCTAAACAAACTGCTGACTAAATTCATTCAGGAACTAAATTATTCAACAGTCCAATATACCTTGTCATAGTATGACTTTATATCTGGCTCCTGTTCTTAGGAACCTTTTATGCAATAGCTATAACCTAAACATTAAGGACTAGATTATTCAGTTATATTTCAAACACATCCTTAATATGTGCAGAAACTGAATATGCACACCTCCGCATTTCTTGCTTTTCTAAAACTGAAAGTATTCATGCATGTAAATAGGAGTATGTGCATAAAACTGTGGAAGGCTGTAGACTTTCACAATATTTGAAAAATAGTGTACTTCCTAGAAGCACAAATGTAAACCTTCAGATGTATAACAATGCCTAAAGGTCAGTCTTTAAAAATTGGTATCTAAATCTTATTTTATTCTGACAGACTGTGGTGGAATCCAACTCCTTGTCTTTCAGAACAATGTTCATATATGATGTTATTGTATTTAAAGAATTTTAGTTGAAATGCTCTATAGAAAGCATTTCAATATGTCTGTGGATATATTAAAAACTTAATATCGAAGAATACATCAAGGAGTAAAAAAGTTACTAAAGCACTCCCCTGTGCTACGATTAATTTTTATATTATCAAGGTCTTTATTATGAATGCAGTTCCTAACATAGGCCTGTAATAAACAGAGTGTAATTGAATTTTCAATATTTTGCCACCAGGGAGTAATTTTCTTACAAGACCTCTGCTCCATCTTCTGGCTAATTGTCAGCAGTTACTCAGTATTACTGCATTAATGTCACCAAGCAGTGAAAACAGAAGCTACCTGCTTCTGTTGCCTTGGAAGTTACTGGAGTGCAGCTCCAGCCCTTGTCTATTTACTGGTTTGGAAGTGTGGGCCATTACGTTTTGAAAATGTGGCTTTGTTAATGAGCCTGACATTATGCATTCAGATTGGTGTACGATTTCTGTTGGTTTGATTATTCCACATAATAAGATCAAAAAAGTCCGTAATACTAGGATCTTCAGATAGACCATAAGAAAATTGTTTCTAATAAATGAATGAGTGAATACTTTATTTCTCAGCAAATGAAATTGTAAGCTTCTAGGACTATTGGCTGCCTTTTACTTCCATAGTGTGTAACATGGCAAACTAACAAGAATGTAATTACAGACTAATATATTCGTGGAGGAAGGTTGACTTGTCTGTCAATTCAACAACCAAAAGTTAGGGCTGTTTTACAGCTATTGAATCCACTCTTGGTCAACATTTCCATTAAGGTTTTGAATGCTTGAATATATGTTTTTTTTTTTTCTTTTTTTTTATTCATCTTGCTAAGGGTCCTAACTAGGGGACCAAACACTTTGCAGGAAAGGAGAATTTACAACCTTGATGCTTTGGGCTTGCCGGTGAAGGGGGAAAAAAAAGTAATACATAGACTACAATTCAGTAAGGAAAAGTGCAAAGTGCAATACTGAAGTAGCAATAATTAATTCACACTTTCAAGATGGAGGAGCCACTTGCCAGGCAGAAGGTTGATGGAAAAGGATTCAAGAATTGTAATGGATTGGGGATGCAGTATGTATCAACCTCATGCTCGTTTTTCAAAGGCGAAAATATCTGCCAGGCTACATAAGCATGAGTGTCAGACACCAAGTAATTCTTTTGGCATCTCTGAGCCCTACTAAGGCCTCACCTATAGGAGCATCCAGCACAGGGAGTCCTAAATCAATAGTCTTGGACCAGTTGTACAAAGGGTATTGGAGGAAAACAAAATTAGCAGAAACGTGAAGTAAAAGTGTGTCCTCTGAAAAACATTGGCAGAACTATGCCTTTTTTCATGAAAAGAAAATGATGGAAAACCTCATACATTTTCAAGTACACGTAAGATTGATGATAAGGAACCTGGAACAACCTTGTGAGTCATGCTGTCAGTACGTCAAGAAATAACGTGCTAATTGTGTCAAGAAAGATTTTGTTTAGGCATTAGGAAGTTAGGATATTCCGTCATTAAGATAGCCAAGCACTGGTGGAGGTGTCTTAGGAAGGCTGTGAAATCTGTCTCCTTGAGGTTTTAAGAACAGGTTAGTTTTCTATTAAGAACAAATAATCTTTCTCACTGTCTCACTGCTGTGAATCTGTGGTCCCTGTAGATTGCTATAAACAAGGTTTAAGAAAAGTTGCATTTGGCAAAGCTGATAAAAATAAACACCTAACACCATCCATCTGTTTCTGTTGCTTAGTTGGCCTTAAGAAAATAATTAATAATAAGATATACCTGTAAGCTTTGTTTATTATAATTTTTAAAAGCAACATTCATTAAAGTTTACAGGTTTTCTGTATGGAGTATTTCTCAGTTTCTGCATCAGAACAATTAAGGCAGAAGGGAGTCAAGAACTTTTTAATGTGTTAAAATCACAAGTCATAAGCAGACCTTTGAAAATACATCATTATGCAGTAATCGTTATGACAGTATTGGACCTTCTATATTAACACTTCTGAAAGATGGACCATTTTAAATTATTTTGATAATTTATTTTCTTTAACACCTACCAGTTTGAAAATCTGCCATGTTTTTTGACATCCAGGTGCTATACTTTAACTTGCAGTTCAAGCTTCTGTACTAGCAGCAGAAAAAAAATAAGACTAGCAGATGTTTTACAGGGTTGAACTGCAATATATGAAACTGCCATTAAGTATATTTATAACCTGACAAATGTACACAGAATTACCAGTACAATATTCTGAACTGGAAAACTAGGGAGTTTACACTAGCTGTTTTCAATCGTGACCAGTTTTCCTGCTGTGTTTTTACAAATTATCATGAAGCTCGCTATCTAAATCTAATCTTTTTCTCCTTGGGACACACGCACTTCGTTTGGCCGCATCAGAAAGCATTGGGGAGGAACAGAAAAGTGTGAGGACAGAGAAGGTCCTCCTCGTGCAGCCTATCTTCTCCAGGGATTTTTTGCCCCAGCTGCCCTCCGGGAGATCCTGCAGTAGAGCAGGAGCGATGAACCTGTGTGCTCTTTGAGCAGAAGCAGCAACTCGGGCATACTTTCAAACCAAGAAAGGTGAAAATTCTCTTTTAAATAAGAGATTGAAATAATCAACTCTGTATTCAATGTACTGATGATATGTGATGCTGTAGCAATTAGTTCTGTATAAAAAGTAAGTCGTATAGGACATGAAGTTGAGTTCAGTGGCTAGAACAGATCATAGATAGCTGGAATACCCTTCAGAATGTCTTCAGTGTAATTTTGAAGGTCAGAGTTGAGATACAGAGGTCACGATCTCCTTGTAAACCATTAAGAATTGCTTGTCCTTTGCTTCTCAGGGATACAATTCTCTGTAGAACGTGTGCCTGAAATTCTGTGTATTTCGTGCTAATTGTACCTGAGCTCTTCCCCCAGCATAAAGAATCTGTGTGATTTAATTCTTTCATGTTAATATGCAAACACTATTTGCCCTGAGAAGGCATTATAATAACTCTATAGCATTCACATATCTCCTGGAAACCTTACCAGAAGTTCAAAGTGAGGAAATGCCTTTATTTCCCCTGGTCTGTTTTGGCACGAACAGTAGGACTCTGCTTTTATCAGGCCTGTCAGATCTTGTGGCTTCAGTGGGGGACTGATTTCTTCACTGAGGTTTCTTTGCTGTTGTTCATTTATCCCCTGTACTGGAAAATAGTGCTGGAATCTCTAGTGCCCTGAGACGCTTGAAGTGATGAGCGGCCCTTGGTGGGGAGGACCCCACGCAGAGCCTAGGGCTCGGCCGTGCGCCCTGAAAGCGCTTTCAGCAGCACGGATGATCCCTCGTGCTGCGTGTCTGCTCCCCTTGTATGAAGATACCACGGCCCTGGGAACTGGCTCGCGTTCCTGGTAAACGTTTCGTAAGTTATCGCTTACAAATTGTTTCTAAATTCCGTTCACAGTTTTGCACCATGCCCAATGCAACTTGTTTGTTTCTCTCTTAATACCTTTTGTTAGTTACTTTTTTATTTTTTTTTTAAATAAGATGTTAAACTTGATGGTATACCTNCGGCCGTGCACCCTGAAGGCACTTTCAGCAGCACGGATGATCCCTCGCTCAGCCTCACGCTGCGCGTCTGCTCCCCTTGTATGAAGATACCACGGCCCTGGGAACTGGCTCGCGTTCCTGGTAAACGTTTCGTAAGTTATCGCTTACAAATTGTTTCTAAATTCCGTTCACAGTTTTGCACCATGCCCAATGCAACTTGTTTGTTTCTCTCTTAATACCTTTTGTTAGTTACTTTTTTATTTTTTTTTTAAATAAGATGTTAAACTTGATGGTATACCTATGAAGCAAATGACGGCTTTGCCCTCCTCTGGGTGTGTAGCAGAAATGCAAAGATTGGTTTACTAGTTGGGATTAAGGCAGATTTCTTTCTTGAGCGTGTTGATCAAGAAGTTTGTGATTTTAGAAGTAGTTAGGACTATTGCATGCTTCATCTACGGAGGTAAAAATAGATTTTCAAGGTGTAGATAGACCCATGGAAAACACATGGGAAGATGAATGAGAAGGTTTCAGTGTGTAGTTCTTAAATGAAGTGTTTGGTTTCGGAGGAATGGGAAACAGTTTATTTCCGTTGAAGAGGTTTATCCAAACACCACTGAAAGAAAGAAAATCACTGAAAATCATTAAAAGGTTTTGAAATGTGTTCCAACAACCCTTCAGCAGCAGCAGGACGGTTTTGGTAGCCTGTAGGTGGAACAATAATTGGACTGAAAACTGGACGGTGAGGTCATTTGCGATGAGAGCAGCCAGCGTGAGAGTCAGGGCCTCGGTAACGAGGTGCCCAGCTTGCTCCCCCAGGCGGCCCTTGGGAGGGCGGTTCACGGGGGTCAGAGGCTCCGAGGAGCCCTGGTTTTGCCAGGCCGGGTCCGCACGTGCCCTGCGGGGCGAGTGTCGCTTCAGTCCTGCCGGGGGAGCCGGGACGTTCCCCACTGTAACTTGTATCCTTGAAATAAATTTGCCTAGCTCCTGTTGAAATAACAAGGACATGCAAATATCAAATTGAGATTTAGATGCGTGCGCTGTGTTTTTCACTTTTCAGGTGGATAATGAGTCTCTTTTGGCCCATATGGAGATAATAACAAGATATATAATACAGAGAAGACAGGATCAGACTCGGAGTGAGGTGCAGGGAGGGGAATTGGTTGGGCTTCTGAGGGCCAATGCTATGTAATTTAGATCTAGTGTGCATAAGGGACGTGACATAACCCCGGTTAAGACCTCAATATGTAAAGTTCAGCGGTTAAGTGAATACTTTCTTCTGCATTGTCTCATAAAGCCCCCTCAAGTTCAGCCACGCACAAAGCGCACTTGCTCTCCAGCCCCAGAGGCAGAAAAGGCCTCGCTCTCCAAAACAACCACCACAAAGTCAGTAAAACATGTAAAAATCACTTCTGTAAGAAATAATTCTATCAAAAGCATAAACTGCTCTTTACTTGGCATTACAAGGTTGAAAAAGAAATACTGAGGAAATACAGGTGTTATGTCCTGTTGATATATGTTTACATGTATTGTCGTAAACAAACATACAAATAAAACATGCATTTCCTGGTTCCCTTAAGATACAATATTATTAAGCTGCCAGTGAAACTACTTTGAAAATAAAAGCAGCCTAGAGTGCTTTCTCCTCCCTTTTGATTCTTTCCATAACTCATTCTTTTGAGGAATATTTTAGTGCAGGATTTCTGGGGAGTTTTTTGTTTTCAAGCTTTAAAGTGTTGTCAGTAATGGAGATAGATGTTTGGTATCACTTGTGGGTTTTCTGTTGCTTTTCCCCCGTAAATACTCTGCCTCATTCTGTCACAGCTTCCCTGCATTATCACTGCCTTTCTAGTATCCTTTTGAAAATCTTATATATATATAGATTACACCTAATGGCTGTTTGTTTAGTCTACTTAAATAATATCTTCCAAATGCATTAAAGCAGAGGGATGAATTCTATTTCACTTTCAATATCAGTATAGATAGGATTCACCCCCCTGCAGATTTCTGTCTTTTCTGTGTTCTCTAATGGATCTGGTTCCAAGTCATGTTCACTTATCAGAGATGCAGAAGGAAGAATTAACCAGGAGCAAAAGCTGGTGCTTTCGAATAGCTGCTGTCCCACCTGAACCATAAGCAGGAAATTCAGACGAGTTCTTCAGCGCAGGTGGTAGGCACCAGTGTCAGGCTATTGTTCTTTTACTAAAATGAGAGAATGTGCTGGTTGTTATACTGACAGCGCAGAGTTAAGAAAGTGCTTTTCCAAATAAATCTATTTCTTAAAACACATTAAAAAGATTCAGGGCTTCCAGTTCTCACTGGCAGCAATAATTTTTGATTTTTTTTTTCACTTTAGCTTATAAGATATTAATAACTAAAGTGTGAAAATACGGAAAAAATGTGTTTTTTTTGTGTGCTTGTGTGCTTGTGTATACATATGTATATAGATATATGGAAGTTCAGTACAACAAAGTAGGCATGTAATGAATGTATCCCATTAAAAACACATCACAAATATCAAGATATTTTTGCAGATGCATAGAGCCGTTGTTTTATTCTCTATCAGAAGGTGACTGCTTAAAGGTCATTTCCCAAAGCATAAGCCAGGTTCTTTGGGGATGTATCCTTTAGCTTCATCTAATGTTTCATTGACTGTATAAGCATTAAACTGTGCAAGAATGACAGGCTGTGGTAAGTGGATCCCAGGTGGGCCGGGGATCTGCAGAGCCAGCTGTTCCAGAGCTCTGATAACTCACGGAGATTTGCAGATCCTTTTCCATTTGAGGTGCCATGCCAAGTCTTTGTGCTGCCCGGTGCTGATGTTTTAAAGGAGAGCTGCTTAATAATTTATTAACTGCTACATTTCCTTTGGGATTTATCTGTGTGATGCTGTTGAGTCACGGAGAAATGTAAATACATAGGAGTTAATAGAAGCATATTCTTTAACAAATTTAGCAAAGCCAGGGTGTGTGGGTTTTTGTTTTGTTTTCTTTTCGACTGAGAGACTCTTCTGAGTGTTTCTTATCGGTTTAGCTATTTCAGAAGGAAACAAATAGTTCTGCTTTTTAAAAAAAAGGGCTGAGGCATCTGTTTTGAGTTTAACATCAAGCCCTCCTCAAAATCATTATAATTAGCAGTAAATGAGAATATATTTTATCTTCCATTTGCATTTTTATCTGCTGATATCATTCTCAACCTTTCACCAAAATCAGTCTTTCTTTATTTCAGTTTGTAGCATGTACATCTTTGCCTTCGAATTTGGAAACATATTCTTGTCTATCACGTATGTCTTGGCAAATACCAACGAAGGCTTCTGCCAGGCTGTTAAATCTCACCAAGGCCACCTGCTCCCTACCTCTAAAAGACAATATTGAAGAAACGGTCGTACTTCAGCCTTCCCTGGTTAAGAGGCATCAAATTCTGTCTTCTGGATACCTATACATATGATTGAAGAAAAGGCTAAAAAATGATCCTGTTAACCCATTTGATCTGTGCTGCTCACTCCTGATTTAATTATAAATAAAAAGAAAAGAAAATAAATCCCTAATCACAAACAATTCTTTGTTTTATGATATCTGTTTGTTTAAACATCAGTTCATGTTTTCTGGGGCATTTAATGATTAAGAGCTATGATGTGGAATTACAAAATTTTGCAGTTACAAAATGACAAAAGTGGGGTTTTTTTTTTTTTTTTGTTTTTGTTTTTTGTTTTCCATAAAAACTGTAGTGGTACAGTAGTGAATCAGGACTGCTGCAATATTAGTTGGTCAGATACAAAAACAAAAAATTGGTACATTTAAAATTTTGTTTAGATATTTAATGTTAAAAAAAATCTTAATACAAGTGGCAATAAGTTGTTTTCGGTAGACTAATACAATGGAGAAGAAACAGTCTCCTTTATTTTGTTTATTCTAATACTATGTATTCTAAGTACTATGAGCTTGCAGAAGTTACTGTATGCTTAAAATATTGATTGTATCTAATGCTAAATAATTAAAATCAATATGAATAGTTAGTGATATGACATTTTAAATGGAAAAAAAAACTTTTATCGACTCCAAACAACAATTTTGCTATTTGGATGCTCCTTTAATTTAGCAATAAAATACTAATTTGGACAGATGCATCAGAGGCAGCCTTTAAATACAATTTCATCTCATTTTTTGTCCATTTGCACAGAGAAGATTGCCATCTGGGATCCTACGTAATGTTCAGTGTCTCCTCTCTTGGTCACTGTCAAGGCTCCATTTATAGTCCGTGCTGGGACTGGTGGGGATCAGGAAGCAAGAAGGCGATTCCTCCTGCAGAAGGAACCCAGGAAATGAGCCTTATGGTTTTGTGCAAATTGGTCAAAGAATATCTGCCGATATGTGGTAAATGATGTGGCAAAATAAATCAATAGAATCCAATTCTGCTCTGATTGGGTTTTTGAACTACTACTGTGTTGGGTGGAAGGACCTGTGTGATTCAGGTGCGTGTCTATGCCCCTCTGCGGTCTGTGATCGGGGGACATAGCTGCTCATCTATTCATGTGCTATGCTAACTGCTCTTTTTTTTCTAATGTGAAATGACCAATGTTTCATTATTAAAAGGCTGAACTAACAATTACCTGACACTCGCAGATTTTTACAGTGATTTGAGTATCAAGATATGATAACATGAATTATTTTTCATATGTTTAGCAACACACAGAGGAGGCTGAGAGCATTGTGAAAGCTCTCAGAATAGACATCAGGAAAAGAGCAGATAGACCTGACAGTTATGCATAAGCAATTACTAACTGGTTCTTAATGTAAAGAATGGTATGTTATTTCCCTTAGATTAATCAAGAAAAGCCAGTCTTGCAGCTGGGAGATACTCCAAGTTTCCTTGAACCAGTTTGGGTTTTCCAGATGAGGTTTGATCTATCCCTCTAATAGGAAAAGAGACTTTATGGAATTAACCATTTTCAGCTGACCTGCTGGGATGCTCAGAGTTTTGCTGAGTAATGAAAACAGTCATTTATACATGTGTTGGTCCTGCAGAGTTAACATAGCTTTAAGTTAGTAATTGCGTCCTGGTCTCACTTGTAAATCAACAAAATTAGGTGACTGCAAGTACATCTCAACTTCTTCCTTGGCATTTCTCAAAGACGTTCACAGTGGCATTGCACTGATGCAACTAAGAACAGATTTATTTTAGGATAAGTTTATAGCATTGGCATCTACCATTATTTTTTTTTTCTTTGTAAAGTCAGCAAAATATTAGTATAGAATTACTGAAGCACAATTAATAGAGCCTAGTAATGCATCTTCAAAAGTGTTGTTGTTGTTTTTAAACTCTGCTTGTTTGGTTTCTTCTTTTGAGTAACCTTTGAGGGTTTTGTCATTTTCCCTAAAGCTGACCAATTTTACTAATACCCAGCATCAAAGTGACAATATAAAACTTGAAAAAGAGATTATTCATTAATATTTGTTCTTCATATTTAAAATTTAACAATCTATTTTTTGCATGAATGAAACTTACCAGACAGAACAATTTTTTGTTAATAGACTTCCAACATTATTGGAATAAACATGACTGCAAAAGAGATCCCACCCTACTAGCGCATGTTACACTACTGTGCATCAGCAAAACCAAATATAAGCCAGAGCTTATTCCTCTGAAAAGTTAAAAATATCTTTAACTTGAGACACCTTTTGTGATGAGACTTGCAAAGAAAGCACAAGTTACACGACTTCTCTTATTTGAATGGACCACATTAAAATGTAGATGTGCACTATAGAAGAAACTGACTGGGAATTAACTTCCCAGGATAATTGTCAGACAGAGCAGAAGAGTGGAAATAGTGAATCGTTACTCTCAAATGTAGCTTTGAAAAAAAAAAAAAGAAAAGGGGATGCACTTTTTTTTTTCTTTTGCTGAGTATGCTCTTTGCTTCGGTACTATATTGCTGCTTTAATAGTTATGTCATCTTAAACAAAATGCGTTTTTCCTATGTCTTTACTGATACACAAAAATACTAACTTAAAACCCTCAAATCTAAGGAACAGGTTCCTATGCTTTGCTTTTTAGGGTTCCAATTTAAATCTCATTCAGTAGAAGACCTCTATCAAATTAATAGACTTTAGAGCAGTCCTAAATATGCCTATAATTTTTTTTCCTGTAGGTAACCAGTACTCTGCTAGCTTTACAGCTGGGAAGCATCTTAATACAACACTCTTGCTTATTTGCGATCCTTAAGAGATATGATGTTATACTTGAAATTTAATAGAAATTTATAATGCATTTCTGTAAGAAACAGATTTTTTTCAGTTTGTTACTGCAATGATTAGTATCAAAAATGAAGCACTTCTGCATTCATTAAAATAAAATGCATTACTATGTGCATTGACTAGCATGCCTTCACTGTATTTTTCAGATATGAATATAGAAAGACTTTGATCAGAAGTGTTGTGCCTGCATATGCCTACATACCCAATTCTTGTCTCTTGTAAGAGTGATCAGGATACACTGAGCAACATAATTTGGTCTATTCTTATTCATGTAGCAGTGTCACGGTACTATAAAATAAAGAAGTTGTTCTTGTTTCCTCATTTCTAATAACATTCTCCTGTGATACATGCTTGCTTAATTCCATTCATTTCTGATCCATTGATCTGTAACAGGGCACAAATTGAACTTCCCTCATGAAAAAGAATTAAAAATTTCATTTTAATCAACCAGGTACAGCCCCCTTTAGGCCATTTGACTTACTCATATCACCAGTTCTGGATAAAAATTCTATTTAATTCAGTGTTCAAGAAGAATTATTAGAAGAAAATTATGTTTATAAACTCACAAATTTAGGAGCTCTTTTTAAGTTTATTTTTATTGCCTTTTTTTTTTTTTTTTTTTTTTTTTGGATTTCCAGTTTTTACTGTTTACTGAAATAGGGTGGCTGTATTATTTGCAGTACTTTACAAATAGCAGGAGTTTTGTGACTGGTTTTTATATTAAGAGATATCAGAATGTTTATTTGGCATGACTCACTAGAATTTATGTTTTGCTAGTATTATTGAAATGTTATTAATAATAGCAAAAGGCTTGGTCAAGAAAAATATCTTCTTAAGTAGGGATGCTGACTTGCAGTGCATGCGAGTGCTTGTGAAATAAACTTAAGACTGCCTTCACAAACAAGTGTGGCTATACATTTCTCTGTAATTTGCAGTGTTAGAGACAAAGTAGGCAATGCTCAGTATTGCTTATTTTCTTTGCACCTTCCTCCACACAGGGCATCATGGAGTCCTTGTTGGTATATGTGTTTATGGAAAATCCCATCATTTAGCTCTGACTGCCACCTGGACCCTGGTGTGCCTCTTGAAAAAGCATTTGGTCCTGAGGGAAGGTTATGAGCAACAGACAATCCCTGTGCAGACTCAGCCTTGCTCGAGTTTGTGCATGCTCGTGTCTTAATGGCCTTGAGTCCTAACAGTCTTAGCATCCCCGTGTGCTGATTATATCGATACATTTTTCTTTTGCGAGGAATCGAGGAATAAGCAATACTTGTCTTTGAAGATTAAATTGCAAAAGCAGCTCTTAGCATGTCCTAAAATTGCATCCATCTGATGTTTTGGAGGGACTTGAAGTGGCTTTCAGAGTATCTTACTTGTGTTTAGTTGATTAGGAAGAGCTGTATTTCTGTTCACCTTGCCAGTGTTGTTTAGAAATGCAATTGTGAAAATAGAATTGATTTTTCATTAAGGAGTCTTTATTTTTGGCTACAGATAAGCCAGATTGATCCAGAATATTCTTAAAGCATATGCAGTGGATTGCCCGAATTCCCAAGCCGGCACCTCAGGTACTTTGCTAATGTGGCATTGATCAATCTACAGATCCCAAACTGAGAAGTGATAGGAGTATTGGCCATAGGATGCACTGCAGACCAGAAAGATAAATTGTTTGGGTTGTCTTTTTGCAAGTTTAAGGTCACAATTCATTCATCTTGTTACTTTGCAGTATCCCTTTAGTGGCTTCAATTGCAGGATTAAATATTGAATGGTGGCAGATCATTCAATATATGGCTCTTATACTTTGGCATTAGAAGGCTTTTCATGCTTAAAATGGAACGATGTGCACACAGGATGCCAAAGGTAATCGTGCTGATGATCTATTCTGTAAGATTAATCCCACAACAACATTATCAGGCAATTCTTAACACATTGATTTATCCCTGATATGACACTTCTGAAACAAATGGATAAATGCTTGGCATATACTAAGAATTCTAGGAGGGGGAACGTGGCATTGAACCCTCTGCAGAGAAGATCCATATTTGAAGTAAACCCATTAAAATCTCCGTGAGGAAAATTCTAAATTTTGGGCTGAAATTCATGGCCCACATGCCAAGCTGGTCTATAAGAAAGAGACAAGTAGAGAGGATCCTTCCTCAGGGACCTGACCACAGTGTCTGATGGGTTCCCTGTGTGCCCCCTTGTTATCCCTTCCAGTAGGGTTGGTGTTTCGGTGCCTCTGGTGTCTCTCCCAGCGCTCCCCTGCACCGCCACAGAACAATCCTGCAGAGCATGCGGGCTGCAAGGTCATAGAATCATAGAATCCTAGAATGCCTAAGGTTGGAAGGGACCTCTAGAGGTCATCTAGNAGGATCCTTCCTCAGGGACCTGACCACAGTGTCCAATGGGTTCCCTGTGTGCCCCCTTGTTATCCCTTCCAGTAGGGTTGGTGTTTCGGTGCCTCTGGTGTCTCTCCCAGCGCTCCCCTGCACCACCACAGAGCTCTCCTGCAGAGCATGCGGGCTGCAAGGTCCTTCAGACCTCCCCTGCGTTACTGTCTTCTGCCGTTAGCAAGCTGTAAAGATTGTCTGCATTGCTCAAAGCACCAGGAACACTTTTACCTTTAATTATTATCACCTGTATAAACTGTTTAAATATGTTCTGTGTTTTCAAAGTGTTGCATATATTGATAGAATGTGAAAAGTAACAGAGCTGCTCAAGTACGCGTGTGCTTTTTCATGTTCAGAACTAGCGTTGAGACTGTAATGCAAACGAGCAGGAGTAAGGAGTAAGTTTATTGCTGATTCTTAGCCTTAGTGATATATATAATATATATATATATTATTTATGAGGTTTCTGAACTGATATTGTATTTTTGTGTGTTTTGGAAGTTTTTTTAAAATATGTCCACAAATACTAGAGAAAGCTTCCAGAATTCAAAAGTATGGATTACTTTCACAGTGAAATAGCTCCAAAGGTAAAAAAAAAAAAGTAGTCTTGCTTTTAAAAATGTTTTTAGTGATTAAATATTATCTGTAACAATAGAGCTGAGTCAAAAGTGAGATCCAGCCTCATTGCTGCAGCTCACTTATGGACACACTGTCATTTGGTGGAATTTAAAACCGTAGGCTATATGCCTTACTTCCTAGTAGTGTATTGCATTTCCTGTACAGATGTGTTATATTGATATTCATAGAAGCTATACACTTCTTGAGGAAGTTGTTCATTTAGGCAATAGCAAGCACTAAAGATGGATATGTTGCAGATATAATATCCTGAAAGGAACTTGGACCTTGGGATGCAGAAAGACACCTGAACATTCAAATTCATAATAAAGGACCCTCTCCTTTGGACTGAGCACGCAAACCATGACTATATTTTCTTGCAGAATTAGGAGAAAGTAATGTCCTCTGTGCTGTGGTCACAGAAGGGATTCCCCAAGATCTAAATACATATGTTACAGAACCTATGCATAGGTTCTTGCATACGTACATGTGTATATCTTTATATATACATATACATTATCAGTGTATATATAGTATATGTGAGCATACACACACACACACACACGTACGCACATCTATCCATGCATACATATATGTAAAAGAGCTAATCTCTTTTTCCAAAATTATTTGAACCAGGATGCTGCATATTCTGGAGACTTCTGAAGTCTAAGAGCTTCCCAGTAGTTCTGGCACTCATCAGGGCATGGAAAAGGGTGGGTCAATTCCCACATCTGATGAAAACTTGTTTGTGCGAGGAAGAACAGTTCCTCCTGCAGAGTTAAGAGCAGCCCACACAGAGCAGTGCACTGTGATGGTCTGTCAGCCCGTGCTCCACGAAAATCAGAGAGCTGCTTTCGCACATGTTCTTCATGTGCCTTTGATTCTGTATTGCCCTTATGCCATATTAAAGGTATAAGCGGGATGTTGGTATACATAAAGTTGTAGACATTGTTTTTCACAAAGTTGGGCATTTTCTTCCTTAGCTGAAGTTCTTTCCTGTGCCAAAGAGATGTGTTAATTCATTTGGCTGTTTTGACATTATAAAATGGTCAAGGACAGCATAAAATATTAGCACATCTTTTTAGGGGACCAAGAATCTGCTCCAGTATTCATGCTATAGATTTATTATTCTGTAGACCCCTCATTATGTGTAATTTCTTCTGATCCCACAGGGAGTTACACATGAGAATCAACTGCAGAATGTGTAGCAGTTATAAAGAAAGTTTTCTGCTTGTGTTTGAAATAATTTTGAAAGGGGAGGGGATATCTTTTGACACATTTAGGTCCTGCATGAGGAGTTCCTTAGACAGCTGATCTACACATGCTTCCATAGCCGGTACATTGCTGTGAGGCTGTGAGGCAAACTGCACAGGTGTCATTGTGTAGAGTTCACAAGTTGTCATCAAATACTTTTTTTTTTTTTTTTTTTTTAAAAGAATAATTTTGATAAATTATTTTTATGGATTTACAGATAAGGCAGTAAGGATGAAAAAAATTACGTCTTGAATCTACATTCAATCTGAATTGGTGATGCAGTCACCAATTAGATGAAAAGTTAGCTGGAATTATTTTCCATTTTGAAAAATAGATGTTTATTGTAATTTGGATTTTTCTGGTTAGGTGAATTTAATCTGTTTGTTTGCTCACTTTCTCCATTCTGGACTTGGCTTTGTTTTTGGTCGTGGTAAAATTAAGAACCTCATTGCCACACATTTATGAGCCTTATTTGTCATTGTTCTGTATTTCTGTCTATCAGATCGGCATAAAATCCAAAGGCCAGCTTTGGAGGTGGAAGGCACGGCTGGCCTGGAACTTTGGCTTCTGATGCATAGCGATGCAGCCATGCTCCTCCGTTGATAAGTAGCATAGGTGACCCATGCCGGGCAGCTTGCTCTCTGTTACAGCCAGAGCATGCAGGCTTCTGCTCGCCTGGGCTTGGGGATAGATTAGTAAAGTACTCTCAGCTCAGAGGGTTTTAGTTTGGTTTTTCTCCTTATGATGGATTGTAGATAAACTCATATGCAAGTTTATTGCAGGATTCCTGTGGGACCTCCTAGGTTTTTATGAATGCAAAGGTCATTTATAAATGTTCAACATCATTTTATTTTATTATTTTCCCCATAGGACAAGATTGCTGTGTTTTCTGTAAGAGACTAAAATCAGATTTTACAACCACACAGATTTAATGTTGTACATATTATTTGGGTTTAGATAACTGAGGACTCTCTAGTGAAAAATGTATTTGATTTCAGCTCCTGGAATTCTCTTTTATTCATGCTTTATAATCTTCAAACCAGAGTACAGACTTTACTAAGTCCAGAAGTCTTCAATTTTAAATTATTGATGCAAAGCCAATCTTTGCCATGCATGTGGTTTTCTATAATGCTAAAAACTTCCAAACTGTTTCGTTTCATACATCTGACATTTCTTAATCAGGATAGCTTTGAAGTCCAGTATTTCTAGGAGCTATGTTTGAACTGTGAGATCATATTGATGTTCTTTATTTTTTCACTCAATTATACTTCATATTTTTATTTCCTAGTTTTAGTTCCTAAATCTTATTTCTTTGGGCATAACATATCTTTCAGTCACTGTAACATCTAGCTTGTTATCACCTATTTGAAAGCATTCAAATTAACTAGAAAACTCTTTATATGGGAAAAGTCTAGGACTTGAATGTGTTCAGTGATAAATCACATTCGTTATTGTGACATAAAATGTCTATTAGTAAATTTGAGGGTTGAAGCAATAAAGAAAACTTCTGTGATCTGATAGAGAGATTCAACTTCAGACACAGAAGTTCTTCAAGCAATTCTTTCTGAGCTTAAAGCACTAAAGGAAGTTTGGATTTTATTAATAAAGCTTGTTAGAAAATCACTTGTGTTTGAATTATCGCTGTGATGCAACCCTCACATATTCAGCCTTGTATCATGAGAACAGGCACCCCCACAAACTGCAAAGGTGTCTGTGAACATCTTCACCACCACAACATAGAAGCTGTTTCCCAAGAGCGGTATAATCTTACGGCTCCACAGTCTGCTGAATGGAGCATGTTCTTTGAGGGAGAAGCTTGGGGGAAAGAGAAGTTCCACTCATCGTGGAGTATTTTATCTGTGGGAGAGGAAATAATACTCCCACCTCAAGGCAATATAATATAAAATCAGAATGCAAAGGAGAAGGTCCTAAAACAGCTTTAGTCTCAGTGTGTCTCGCTCATGCGCTGTTGGGGGCACATCCATTTGCGAATATCTGTCAGTTCAAACTCACCAGATTTCTTGAGGACTAAGAAAGATGTTTTTTCTTAACCAGCAGCAGTTGTGTGTCAATGATGCGCAGCTGTGCCAAGGACCAAGCTCTCTGTAAAGAGCCCAGTAGCCCCAAAAGCTTTAGTTCTGTAGATTCAGCTCTGCATAGGCCCAGATGCAGATGGCTAGTTAATCCTACCACAGTAGTACTGTGGCGGGCCATGGGTAGGACTCCAGCCTACTTCACCAGAAGCATCGTGACTGATATTTTGCTCTTTACCAAACTACATGGTTCTTCTAGTCTGCGGTGTTTGCAGACTAACAAAAATGGTCAAAGAGAAATGAAACCTGCTATTTGCCAGGGCAGAGCAGTGGCTCCTCATTCATTTGTTCGCGCTTGAAGACAATTAAGAGTTATTACCTCCAAGGCACGGGGATATGTGCAGCTTACAGAAGCGTCTGCTTCTTGCACATGGAATCCAGTAGCTCCTTTCTGTAAGAGCAGTCTCAAATTTCTGATTGTTTCTGATTGCAAAATTCTGATGTTTATCAGGGCAGGGGAAGGATAGACAAGGTTGCTGCATTCTGATGTTTTGGTACGGCTTCGTGTAGTTAAATGGTGATGGATGTCCCAAGTCTAGGTTTGTGATGCTTGGAGCAGAATTTTTTTTCTTAGGGTAAAGTCTCATTGTGAAGCTTTCAAGTGAAGTTTAGTGGTTATGGTGACAAAAATATTGGGAAAGGGTATAGGCAGAGGGAGAAAAATCTCTGAAATTTTCTATCATGTCTACTAAGATTTTACTATTCTTATTCTTACCACTGGAAAATATCTTTGAAACTGTAAGAACTTTATTTTCCTGCATGCAGCTCTTATGCGATCTATGTATCGTGCCTTCCTCTGAAAAAATGGCAATTTTCAGCCAAGTGAAATACATCACAGATCTTGAGGTTGATCAATCAAAGGTAGGATTTCCACAGCAAACTGAACAGGTTTCTTTACAAAGGCCAGATTGACATTCTTTCATAGCTTAAGTAAGAGGAACCCGAGTACATTTTAGGCTAAAAAATATTAATATAGATGTTGCAAAACATTCCTGCCAGCATTTGAAAACGCCTGCTGCCTCATTAAGGAAATACTCGGTGTGTGTCTGGAGCAGAGAGCTGCCTCCGAGCTAGCAGGGATGCGCCTGTGCTGGGTTCTTCTCTGCAGCTCCAAGTAGCGTCGACGGGAAGGGTCCGGTGTTCAGGGAGTGCAGACCTTGCTGGCAGCGTTGGCTGCCTGCAAACTCTGTAGCTACTGCTGTGCTTCCAGATTTCCATCTCCTCTCTGGAAAAACATAAGCCATTAGTAGCATCTGCTAGTGAAGAGCAGGCAGGACGCTCTGTATGCTGTGGAAGAGCGGCCAGCCTGACAGGTCCGAATGCCTCCTCCTCTCCCTGGTGTGTTCCGGGCCCGGGTGCGAGCGCGGGAGCAGCGATGGGTGGAGGAGGCTTCGGAGCGCTGCAGCGTTACCTGCTTGTCCTCCTGCAGAGGCGCCCGCGGTGGGATGTGCAGTGGGCGGCTGAGCCGGGGCTCATGGGGAGCACGGGCAGTGAGAACAAAACGAGGAGACCACGAGGCAACTGGCAAAGAAAGAAGCCTATTCATGGAATGTCAAGAGTGACGGTTTCGGATAGGGACAAAGCCAACTGTTTCTGTGTGTTGCATGTATTTTCCGTGGTTTGTTACCATCTAGCAATAGACAAAAAATAGTTAATGTTTCCATCAAATATCTAAATTTTGCCTTAAACATTTTTTTTTTTTTTTCCTCTCTCCATAGTATGTTTACTAGACAGGATATAAGACAGCTTTTTGTTTTTTTTGAGGGTCTAGAGAATAATTGCCAATATTTCACTGAAAGCAGGACAGCTGGTATGCATGAGTAGGTGTGTAATAACATGTGTGTATTGTGCATCTCTTCTAAAAGATCCCTGATTGCTCCAACTCAACTATGAACTTGGGCAAGTATGCAGTAGGCTTTGGTATCTCAAATACTTCAATTTGTGCTTTCTATAGTATTTGTTTGTGACTGGTGCGTAGAGCTGAATATGGGAACAAGTGGGAAATGGTTCATGGCATATCCTACCTTGTTTTACACACTAATAGGATATCCAAACTAGGAATTGCCAGCTAACGTGTGTTTCTAAAACAGCCTAAGAGCTAAGCAGACACCTTAGCTGTTATTGAGGGCTTTTATGTGCTACTCTCACAGACTCAAAAGTAAACTTTGTAGAAAGTGTATTTAAACAGAAGATAGAAAACAAAGTCTTTTCCGTCTTTTTCTTCTGCAGTCCTGGAATTATTCACAGCACAGAGTGCAGTTTTACTGAGCATTCTGGGACACTGAGCTGCCAGCAACCCGGTAAAACTAGTTGTTTAAATAGATTTATGGTTGCTTTGTGTTGTCAGAATGGTGGAAAGCATCAGGCACGTCCCCGCGAAATGCGAACTCTTTGTCTTGTTTAGTGTGGCACAGACTACGTCCCATAAAACTCGCTGGAGAAGCAAGGTGCTCCATAATGCAGCTTTACGGAGGGAAGCTGCTGGATGCTGCTGGAGCTGGATGGATGTAAGGCCAGCCAAGCTTCATGACCTGCCGGGGCAGCTTCCCCACCGCGCTTCCTGGTGCGCTGCAATGAGGGTTGGGCCAGGATCCTCCTTAACACTTGCTGAGCTGCTCCCTGCCTGTTTTAGCACTGTTTTTTTTATGTCTTCTTTTCTGAAAGTCAAGTATAATAAAAACAGCCAAGAGTTTCTTCCTTAGTTCAGCTATTCCTAGACTATACCCCTCAGGACTGCTTAGTCCACTCTACAGTCTGTGGTTTGCAATTATGGGATACAGACTACTTTTAAGGGACTTGGCAAAGGTAATAAAGAAAATCAAGCTTGGCAGGATTAAATTTGCTCTACAGGGATCTTTGTCATCACTAGAAAATTCTCAAGGCTCTGTAAATAGAGAAGGGACTGGAAACTACACAGTGTTTCTGAGACTTGTACCTTAGCAGCTTGAGAAAAAATCATCTGACCTTTAGCCATCAGACTACACGTAACTTTTGGCAGGTGGAAGAAAAAAAACCCTTTTGTAAGTTGTTATTGTTACTTTTATTATATGTAGTTATGGTTCTTGTTTGTATTTCTGTTCTTCCCAGTGCCGATGTTCTTGAAAGTGTCTTGAAAGATGCCATTCTCAGTCCACTGTAAAACAATATTGCGGGTTTTTTTCATAGTTAGCTTGTTTGTAAACTTCTTGCCTGTTTCTGTGTCATATTGTTCAAGTATTTTGAAACCTCATATGAGGATATTTCTGGCCTCTTGGTGAGTAAATCAGTTTTCTTCACTTAAAAATTGGACTACTCAGATGACCTCCAGAACCCTTGAAAAGTGTCCTACCAGTAGGTTCTGCAGAAGTACTACCTTTTCAGGGGTATAAAAAAAGCAAATTCAGTCTTAGAAGATTAGATCAGTGAAGAAATGTACCTTTTAAAACCCTACCCTGAACGCTTGAAACTAGGCTGAAACTTGAGACTAGGCAACTAGAATTTTAGTTTTGCTTAGTATTTAAATTTTCAATGGGTTTTTGTCATACATAGAAAAAAGTGATGTTGAGTTGCAAGAAATCTAGCTGTTGAAACACAGGATGCAGACATGGTATTTAACTGTTTTTGTACCCCTTTCTGCAGTGACGTCAAATATTTTGTGAGTGTAGCCAATATACTACTTAATACTCTGAGTAGTTTTGTCGTGCCTGGAAAAGCATACTATTTAGCTGCAATGTGATATGGTTTGCTTTCTTGCACTCCTGTGCATTTTGTTTTCAAGGCCCGCAATAAGTCTGTCTTCTCAAGTGGCCAAGCATCTGCCGTGGAAGCATATAATGCTGGAAGTTTTACACTACGGCACGAAACGGGTGTCAAAACGGTGAGTTGCATATGTGGTGTTACCTGCTAAACAAAACATTAATCGTGGCATGCAGGTTGCATTAATTAAACATTTGTGATGTTAAGTGATGAGAGTTAACACTGATCCCTGAATGGCAGTGGAAAAAATCACCTTCCAATAGATCCAAATTTGTTGAGGTGGTACTGACCTAACTTAGAAGAGAGGTTGTTAGTTGTTTTCTCAGTTTATCACTTTGCTATGTGAGATGTTCTTACATTTATAAGGGACATGCCTAGGAAAGTGGTCTTGAACACTCTCAGCATTCAAGAAATGTGTAGGTGAGGCACTTAGGGACAAGGTTTAGCAAGGATGGTGTTGAGGGGCTTGCGGTTGGGGTCGCTGACCTTGAAGGTCTTTTCCAACCATAATGATTCTGTGACATCTTGGATAGCTAGGATGCAGGAAGTTTACATTATAGTAGGTAGGATTTAGTGCTTTATCACTCTCGAAAATTGTGATATATTCCTAGAAATCAATAAGTGTACTAGTGTACAATTCTTTCCTACCAAAAGCTCTGCAGTGTTTCCTTTCAATAGGCAACGCATTGCCTGTGCATCATGCTCGGTTTTTGCATTGCCCTAGTGTTAGTCAGTAAGGATTAGGGCCCAGCGTGCTGTTAATACCATTCATGCTTATGGCTGAATTTAGCTGAAGGAATTGCGCCTTAAACTTTAAAAAGATGCCCCGAGATATGAATGCCTATAATTCATAATATACCTGAACAAAGGTGTACATTGACAGACTGCATAGAGCACGAGGACGGAAATCGGAGTTTTGAAGCATAGTCCAAACAGAAATCCCCTTCATAGCAGTTTAAAAGCAGTTACAGGTAGTACAAAATCATGCAAAAATGTTTTTTTTTTTCCCCAAGTTGTACGAACAAAATCTGTATTGAGATAAATGTAATTGATTTGATCTTAAAGAACTCATAAGTCATCTTTTAACATCTTCAGTTCAGATCCAGTGTCAGGAACTGGAGGTGTTATACTCTGTGTAAAATAAATATCTCTCCCCGCTCCAAGTCAGTCTTCAGCCTTTTTTTTTTCCTGACGAATTGGCTGTTCACACATTTATTTTATTGTACCTGAGATTTAATATCTCAGCTACTTAGCATGTTAATTGATTAGTAGGGGGCCAGGCCCCGCTGCACCTTTTTATCATCTAATTTTATAGGCCTATCTGCACCTAGTTAATCTTTCTCCTTCATGAACCCAATCAAATTGCTTGTATCTGAAGTACCTGCAGTTCCTTAAAAGCACAGATTTCCACTCGAGATCTATGTTCTCATTACGGCTGATGATTCTTGCACTTAGCTCCCTTTTTGTGATGCGTTCCTCCAGCCTCTGGTTCCTGAAGGCTGTGAACTGGAGTAGAAAGGGAAGAATTTACCCTGTGTTCTTTTACGAGAGCTCCTCGTGTTTTCCAGGCAGCAAGTGAATGCGGGAGCGTTTCTGTAGCTTCCTCCTCGCTAAGCCTGTCCTGCCTGTCCTGGGGCACGGGTTTGTGCTGTTAATGTGTCGCGGACGGTGCAGGCAGGTTACCGAGCAGGAGGTTAAAGGTGACTTGCTGAAATGGAAACCGCATGAACCAGACGTAATAGGAAAGGACAAGGCAAAGCAGGCAGGAGCGGAGGAACAGCGAGAGCCCATCTGCACGTTGCTGCGTTCGGTTTCCCTTTGCTCGGCACATCTCTTTGAGCACAGATTATTTTTAGGTGCTTGCGTAACATCAGACGCGGTATTTCCCTGGCCCTGATCTGCATCGTGGTGGCTCCTGCAGTCTTTGTAACAGACGCACACGAGGAGGGCAGTGGTGATGGAGAGGAACGGGTGCAGAGCCCAGAGCCGCCGTGCGGAAGGAGGTTGCTGCTGCCGTCTTGGCACGCGGCCCCGCGAGAGGCAGAGCGGAGCCGGGGCGCTCTGAGGCCTGGCAGCTCGGTGGGACGTGCACGCCGGGCAGGGGCTTTCGCGCCGGAATGCGGGAGTCCCTCCTTACACGTGGGACTGGAAAAAAGTGCTTGCAATAAACGGAAGGGAGCCCCGTCCCTCCTTCCTGCAGTAAATGCTTCAAATTATGCTATTTTGCTAGCTATGTTTGCCTCTAAGCCCACTCTGGTTTCTGCAAACAAGAGCGTCCCAGGCATTTCAGAATTGAGGCGAGCTGCAGATTGATATTATCATCTGATCAACATAAACACACCCAGATTGGGTACTTGATAATTATTAGCGTTGTCCCACTGATCTTAATCAAGAAATAAGATTTGCTTTCTGTATTGCAATTTAATGAATGCTAGAACATAAAAACTAAGAATGAAACCCTCCCCTACTGCTTTTTATCTTGTGACAGAACATTCAGATATCATCTGCCATGCGTAAATAAGATATTTTCCATCGTTAAAATTATTATTAGTGAATAATGTGTTGTGAAAAGGCATTGTAAAACAATCTACAGCCTTTCAGCTGGCTTCTTTCATGCCATTCCATCCAATTTAAACCTGTTTGACATTGTCCGAGTTAACAAGTTAATCCCCTCTGTTCGGCACCTCTTGGTGGCAACCCGTAAATCAACATCTCATCTTGAACCATTAAAGACCTCATTAAATCTATTTTTGTGTGAGTTAACAGATCTGCAAATTAACCTTTCTTTAAAAATAAAGTAAAATAAGATAGTAAAGGTCAGCCTTTTCATATGCCAAAGTTTGCTGACCGCACAGATTTTCAAGCATGGTGGCACATTTGACTGCTTGGTTGTCTCATCATTTTGGCAGTGATCTCTCTGATGCCAGTAAGGAATGCAGAGAGTCTGAATGTCCAAAATGTGCTAACGCATAGATTTTTTTTTTTCAGCAGGAAGTGAGAAATGAAAGAGAAGTTATCCTTACATTTATTTTTTTTTCCAACAGCAGCTAATTATTGGTGTGAAAAGAGTGCTAGTAATTCCGGGGGAGGTGCGCTCATCTCTCCATTCACTTGCCAACTCTTTGAATGGCAATATAAATTTACATTTTATTTTTGGCTTTACCTTTTGCTAATCAGTAAAAGGTGGTTGACAAGGTGGTTGCAGAAACGTTATGCAGGGAAAAGACATGTCTTTCATGAGTGTGGACTTTTACAGCAGTTAACTAGACCTATGAAAGTAAAAAAAAAAAAAAAAAAAAAAACCCTCATATATACTAGAACTCCAAGTCATAGTCAGGTCTGTATGAATGTCTACATGAACTATTACTGAAAAATTATTTTATGTACATTACTCCTGCTTAGGATAGGAAACATACTGTCCTTCATCAATATTATACACAAAAGACAATTGACATTTTCAAAATTTTCACATCAAAGTGTTTATAAAAAAGGCAGTTAAGTAATATCAAATAAAGACAGAAGAAACTGACTGACTGTTTTTCAGAACAAAAAAAAAAAAGGAAGGTTTGTTCATGTCAGATTTAACATTAACACTTAACATTCAGTGGAATTTTAACATCAAGACTATTCACTGAAGTCGTCTCTGTAAATTTATGGAAGACTTTTCGATCAGTAGCCGAGTGTTAACCATGCTCTTCTCTGCAGAAACTGAGTTAGAGAAATTCAGTTCCTGGCAGTGCTGCGTTTTGCCTGCTTGCAGTACTGTCTGTGAGGCTTCCTTCCATTTGTAACATACGAGGGGTGCAAGACCACAGCCTTTGACAGCTGTCTGCACCATCTTGGAAATACATTCTTTATAGAAAATACAGAAATATTCCCTAATACCTATCGTTAGAAAGATTTAAAAATAACATCTATTTTATCTTCAGCCAGATGTTCAGTTAGAAATATAAGTAAAATAGCTCGTATAAAATCCTCTAAGGTGATGAGGAATGTGATTCTTCTCACCATCTGCAAAATGGTGGTGTTACGATAAAAATGAAATAAATAAAAGGAGGACTAGTCTGTTACTGTAATAATCTTTTTTTTCCTCTCTGTATGATCTTTTTTTCTTTTACCTGTAATAGAGCTCTAACTTTTATATGTTCCAAGCTGAACAATTTTTCATGATCCAGCTGTCTCAGGATTGTTTAGGTTCAGTTTAATATTTCTTTTGATTCACTGAATTCTTTTCCAAGCTATTTTGAGGGATTTCACTCCTGCACCAGACAGGGCTTAATATATCATTATTTGAATCATTATAAAATGATTCCAGTTGAATAAATGAATATGAACTCATTAAGGCCCCTGGATGTTGAATTCCTTTCAGAGAAGAAAAAAAAAAAGAGAGAGAGAGAGAAAGGTGCCGTTACATTTCCATACCTTTTCTCCCAATAAAAGACAAGAAGGCTAAATCTTATCTTTGAAAGGTCCAGGCGTGATGGAAGATGATAAGGTCTGTTAAGTTGGTGCTCCATGGTCCTGAGCACTGTCATGCTGTAGTGTTATTCCCATGTATTGTTCCAAGCTTTCATCCAATTAAGGAATCAGAAATCAGTAGGCTAGTTGAGGACCACGGGCACACAGAAAAGCAGAAAATTCCTCCACCGCCCTTTCATCCCACCCCTTTGGGCGGCTTTGTGAAGGTTTAACAGCATGAGCCTGCTCATCATGGAGTGGGCTGGCCAGGCTAGTTGAGCCAAGGCAGGCAGCAGGGCTGGGCAGTGGCAGCAGATGCTTTAATGTCGACTTCAAGGAACTACAGTTCCTACCCCTGGAACAAAAAACTTCCCATGAGCAGCCAGCTGAATGGACTCGCGCCGCAGCTGCACGGGCCGAGGCGAAGGGACGTGGCGGGAAGCGCAGCCCAAGTGGTGGCAGGGGGACCTCCCCTTCGGCAGCTGCGGGCGGTCAGGCTGACATGGCTGTAACTGGAAACTCTTCCCAGTTTGCTGAAAAATTTAGAAGTGTCTGGTGTGGTTTTATGTAACCTAATTAGTGCTCCTGCATGCTTTCTCACCCTTCACCGTGACTCCTGATTTAATATTGCAAAACTATTTGTGAAGCAGAAGGGTAAAAATTTCTACAACTTAAAAGTATAAGCAGGACATTCCATAAATACTTCACCAGTTGGATAATATTGACAAATACCTATTGCAGAAGTAAGTGCAATTTTAATTCAGATGTAAATCGTTCCCTGTACTAGGTGTAGGTCATTGTAGGGCTGTACGTTTGTAGCTGACCTTGCTTTCATGAGAAGACACAAGCCATCATGGAAATTTACTGCCAAGTCACTCAGGTGCTTCACCTGGATTTTCCTGGGCTTCGGAGATTGGTTCTGAATTTGGAGAGAATAGGCAGATTTTGCAGTTTTGATCTGGTTCGTGGCTCAAGTGGGTAAGTGCTATTTGCCGGAGGAAGCGTGGCGGTCAGCTCTGGCTAAGTTATTCCTGCTCCCTGTGGCTCTTGCCCCTTTCCTTTATTGACTGCCTTTTTGTATCCATGTAACCATTTACCAGTGTTTCAGAATGACACTTTTGCTGCCACAAGCTTTTTAGCATTACTGATGTCCATGTAGGCTCTCAGCTGAGTGGTTTAACAAGTTTTGTTCATTAAGATACAAGGGAGTTGAGTCAACCTGATGATGCCAGGATACATCCAAGGCAAAACAGGTTAGCATGTTTATGCTATGTTATAGTCTTCAAGCCATAGAAAGAGTAGCTGACTTGAGTCCACTTTGGTGGACTCTATATTATATGGCTTATTACACGGTTGATCCAGGATGGGATGAAGCAGCTGAAGAGAAACAAGTCAGCTCAGGTGCAGTTAATACACAATGATCATGGTTCTGCTGCTTACCTGATACATTCACTGCATTGCTTGGAGAATAGGGCCTAGATATCTTCAAGATCAGCTTGCCTGAAGTAGGAGACAGCCTTTTGGTTACCCACGAAGGGGGCTTCTGTTAGGGAGGGCCAAGGACCTCCTTGCAAGCTGCAATCTCAACTTCCTTTTAAGTCTTTTAGCTTTGGCTAAAGCACTAAAAAGTACTTGGCTTGGTGGTTTATAGCTTGCAGGATTGCCGCCTCCTTGTGCTTAGGCTGCTCCTAGAGCAGCCCTGGTAGAGAGGAGGTAGCTTTACCCTGACTGCAGCCCCCCTGAGGGATTCTGTACTGGGTATATGCGGATGGATGCGGAGTCGGTGCTACCGCATTTGGAAGCGGCAATGACAGTTGTGAGGTTGATAACACTTGCTTAGTTATCTTAATTTTTTGATGTGACTTTGGAAAGGAGAGAGTACTTTTTAGTGATTGCACTTTAAGTATCTGCAACTGTAAGCACAGGTTTAGAAATCAGCAGTCAATAATATGTTAAAATGAGAACATTACTTTGTAGCAAAGAACAAATAGCGTATTGAATTAAAAATAAACTTGTCCTGAGGTAAGCTCTGTTCAAAGAATTTTACTGGTGGGTCTGTGGAGTTTGCTGGAATGTGCATTGAGTCTTGTACTTAAAAGATAATAGCCATTTGCTCTCCAGAGTGCTGTTGAAAGCTATTTCTTCCCTGCTAGTTTTGTCAAGCCACAATAATTATTTGAATTTCACCTGAAAGCCTCCTTGCCTTTCCCCTAAGCTTTCACTCTCTCTCACAGGTTTTACAGTTGAAAAAAAGGAGTGTTCCAGCTCCATATTCTTGAGAATTAAATGCTGCCATTTATCTTAAGTCTAAATTTTAAAATTAATAAATACAGAATTAGTAATTTCAAAATTAATAATATAAAATGTGATTCAGAAAGTGATTATTTTTTTCTCCAGTTAACAATAAATCCAGGAATAGAAAGACACTGATAAAAATAAAACCTTTTCTCTTATGATTTCGAAGTTAAATATTATTGCTCTCCATATTTCATTTTCTGTAAAAATACATAAGTGACATAGTAGCTCCTTACACAGATGACATAAGGGCTGCACCCTGATAAAATCCTGTGAGTCGGTCTCTGTGTGAAGGCTTGGAGTGAACCGAGATCCTCCTCATCCCCTGTGGGAGGATTCAGGGTGTCGTGGGGCAGTCCAAGCTCGCTCTAAGCAGCTGTACGGTGCCCGGCGTAACTGTCCTGCCTGGCTGCTTGCCCCACGCGCCACGTTCGCCTGCCCGAGCCGCTCCAGCCGCGGGAGCTCACGGGTTTTTGCAGGCCAGAGCTTCTCCCACCTGCAGCGTTGCTGCAAGAGGGTTGCTTGTAGCAGAAGTGAAAAGAGAAAGATGGTGTAGTTCAGTGCGAAAAGGAATTCCTGTGCTCTCCTGGAGCAAGCAGGGTGCCCTTTAGATGGATTACACTTACTTTTTTGTTGTTGTTTGATGTGTAGGTACCATTTGAACCCTAGGAAAATATGTGTCTGTGTTAAAGCATCTATTTCAAGCTAAATAAGACTGAGTCAGGAGTAGTGCTTGCAGTTGTGTGCATTTGACTATGAGCATTCCCAGTGCTGTGAAGGGAGAATTCCAACAGGAGGTAGTGTACCTGCATGCCATGTGAGCCAGGAGAGCCAAGGCGGGGGGGCCTGGGGTCAGCTAGTCATGCTGTCTCGTAAGTGCTCTAGATGTGTCACTGGTGTGTTCTTCTCCCTCTCGTCCTCCCCTCCCTTGCCGTTCACAGGAAGTACAGGTTTGCCCGTTGAGAACTGCACTGTGACACTGCTTTGTAAGCTGAGCAAATCTGGACTGTCAGAATGTTATGTGCATTATATATAAACATATACAAACACTCAGAGGGAAGAAATAAAAATGAAGATTCGGATTAATGTAGTCTATTACTGTACGGATTATTATAGTCAGCGTTCTCCTTTGAAATGAACCCTTTTTGCCAGAAACTTGGCGAAGCGTGAGGAAAGATGGGGGCGAGGAATCTAGGATGTTCTGTAAGTTTATTTACCTCTAGGTTACTAGTTCACAGCTAGATTTATATTCCTTTATTTTGCAATTCTAGGCACAAAAATAATAGCAGCGTCAATGAACCGTATCTTAAATAAAACCCCAAAACTCCAGAACAGTTTCCATTTCTTGGATCACTTGAGCACCACAAGAATGTGGTGTATAGTTAACTAAGCACCAGACGTAGTTAAATAAGCAAACAATTTCATAGCAATTATGACTGACCTTTTTTCCGTTTTTGATGGAATGGTATTTGGTTTGGCAAGGTACTTAAATGTTAAAAACAAGTAGGTAAAATTAAAGCATAAATAAGTGGTAAACCTGGAATGAGAAATGATGATTCAACTAGGAAGCTTTTCCTAGGCTGCAAGAAATGAAAATATGGAATCACAAAAAAAAAAAAAAAAAAGAGCCATGGCTGGAGGGGACCCCTGGAGCTCATTGGGCTCAAGCTTGTGTTGAAAGCAGAGCCTTAGACTGGGATATTCAGGGTCCTGTTCAGCTGAATCTTAAACTTCATATCAAGAAAGAGAATTTCATGAATAGAAATTGAATTTCATTTCAAGGGAGATCCCCCTGCTTCTCTGGGCAACCCATTCCAATATTTAACTTTTTGCACAATAGAAGAATTACTTCCTTATATCCAGAGAAACTTTCCCTGAAGCAACTTGTGCCCTTTGCCCCTTGTTCCTGTCTCCATTCACCTGTGAAAAGAGAGCGACCACCTTCTCTGTAGCCAGGTCGGGTTCTGGGCGACTCATCAGCTCCCTCTTGAGGCTTTTCTACTCTGGGTTGTACCAATCCCTTTCCTTCAAATTTTCCTTGTGTGTCAAGTTCCCAACCTTCAGTTCACCCTGTTGGACCCTCTGCAGGGGGTTGTTCAATGTCGTTCTTGAACTGGAGAGACCAAATTGATGATACTTTTTCACAATCATTGCCTTTAACATGTTTTAAGAGGGCAATGGTTAGGACTTTGTGAAAAATATCGATGTAGTGATACTGCATTCACAGCGCATGTTACAATATACACTGATTAAACCTGTGACTTTTGTAGTTATCTACATAGGTCATAAGATCATATATTATCTAAAGACATCAACATTTTGGTGCAGTGCTCCATATAGTTAAAGCATTTTCATTAGAGAGGATAAAAAAGATGTGTGTGGAGGCAAGTAACTACCAACTTGTGCTGAATTACGAGTGGTGGTTTTAAGTAATCAGCTACATACTAGAATGCATTTTGAAGCAGCAAGACCATGTCAGTAGATTTGTGTGTTACAGCTGAACTACAATCCCTGAGGTGGTAATAAAATACGTTTTTTCAAGGGAATCCAACAAATTTGTGCTATCATCTTAAGACAATGACTGACGGCATTTGTATTGCTTACATATCTTAAATTCTGATATTCTCTGACTCACATTAACCTCTTCCACAAGGATCACAAATCTTCAGAGGATCTCCTATATCTAAGTAATTTACTTTCTGTCAAACATATAAAACAAATCTCAGAAATACTTTTTGTTAAGAGAGAAAAGGAACTCGGAAAGGAAATGTCTATCACGGCTGGCCCTGCAGCTACTGACTGTCCAGATGTGTCATCAGACAGATGTGAAAATCCTTGTTTCAACATCCATAACCATGGTTAGACTGATTCCTGGTTAAATGTATTAACTGAGCGAGTCCTTTATGATCTTTGCAGTAAGAAAGAAAAAAAGAAATCTGATTCTAACACAAGATCCTGATAGAGATTATTTTATATATACATCAGTAAGGCCAGGGTAAGATAAAACTGACATGTTGCTGCATTTCTGTTTATACTTACTAGTGTTTAGTTGAGTTTTATCTTTCTTTAAAAAAAACTAAGTAGAAATCTCAGGTGACAAAGTAGTTGCAGAAGTTTTTATTGTGTGTATTTTTTGTTGGACTTTTCTTTCTGTAACTACTTCAGCAGTGACCTACGTAAA
This sequence comes from Crypturellus undulatus, assembly GCA_013389825.1. NCBI lineage: Eukaryota > Metazoa > Chordata > Aves > Tinamiformes > Tinamidae > Crypturellus > Crypturellus undulatus. Next base: position 192,826 of record VWPW01023217.1, read on the forward strand.
ATGCAGTGTTTAAGCACAGCCCTACTTATACCACTTAGTTACAGCATCACCAGAGCAATTACAGGAACATCCAGGATTATCAGAAGTCTCAGCAGAGCAAAGCCCAGAGTTACTCACTTAGCCTAGAAATTAGAGTATCTCAGATTGGGGGAGAAGATGTGGTTTGAAGACCGCTCTGATGAGGATTCTATTTTGTTGCACATATTGAAGATGTACTGTACATAAATGTAATTTTAGTGTCTGAGACTGTCAATCTGGTCTCTTTCAAAAGTAGTGATTTTTATTATAATATATATTATAGTTGTATCTTAGTGGAGTTCTTTTGTCTAAAAGAAAGATTATTTTAAATTACTGTTAAAACATAGACTGCTAGATTATGACATAGATTGCTAAAAAGTTTTTAGCTCTGTAAGGGCAAACATTTGAAAGTCTTTCTGTCAATGCCCAGCTTTGAATTCTTGTATGGGAAAGTGTTGGCTGAAATAGAGGGCTCTATAGCTGTGGTCCCAGAAAGCTTGCCAAGGAAACAGGAGTCTGAGATGCAGGAAAGAGCTCAAGTTTAGGCCTCAGACATGCTGCGTTCATTGCAAGCAGCTGTGCAGAGGAGAAGAGTTTCTTTCTACTCCACCACCAAAACCAAAGGGGCCTGTCCCTGCCATTTCTATACCGACTTGCTGACCTTCTTAGAACTGCAGAAACATTTGGTCCAAAATAGGAGTAGAAATGACTGACTGATCGTCATGGTTACTGAATCTGCATCATAGATCTATGCTACAGTGAACGGAGGTTTAAGTTTTTATCTAACAGATCTCCCTAAGAAAACAAAGATGTTCTGTTGACTTGGAATTTAATATTTACTGTGACTCACAGATGCATAACTTAAACCAAAAGAAAGGAGAAAAGGAAACAACATTATTTACGTGTTTTGAGCATGGGTTTAAGTTACTGGCATTATCTTTTAAGATAACTTCAGATCTACCTCCATTAGGGGGAGTTACACATTCACCACTAAGTGCTCCAGATTTTGGAAACACTGTCTGATGGATTTCCTCTTAGATGTTTTTGTGCCCTTTTAAAGGACTTGGTTGCTACTACTGTCTCCTTGTTCCACTGTGGTTAAACTTTTTAATCAGCATGCAGAAATTCACAGCAAAGAGCAAGGGCTAACACTATCAATTTCTGAATGCGTAAGGGAAAAAAATGAAAAAAAGCTATTAGTAAAATTGTCTTTCATTAATCGGAGGATTTTCTAGAATGAAATTTAAATTGTAACATTTGGAAAACACGAAGCAGCATTCTTTTTTTTTTTTTTTATCCCTTTCCCATTCTTCTTTCTTTCCTTTGTGAAACTGCGTCTGCCTCAGGGTAATCCAGGAAATCTTATCAGTTTTGTTTACTTTGGAGCGGGAGAGTTTTAAACAGTAATGCAATGCTGATGATCCCTGTTAGCTTGAGCGTTATCGAGAAGGCAGGAATATGGATTGACTTCAGCTGATATTCTTGTACGAGGATTCAGAGTAGAATAGTTTTACGTGAGGTATCAAAGTCATATAGTTACATGCCTAAGTGCTGTCTTCTAGGTAAGCTTCATTCTAGAGCAGGTGGGGACAGAGCCCTCTCCTCAGAAGGAGAACTGAGGTCCACGACCAGCTGCATTCACAGTGGAATAGGCTACTCCATGCAGTTCTGCCTGGCAGTCTTGGCTGAAGGTAGCCTGCTGCCCTTTCCCGATGAATGTCCGTGTCAGCACAGTGCTCCCCAGGCTTCCCTGGCTCTCTTGGGGAGGGTGTTTTTACCCCAGAATTAATCATAATAAATATGGTTGAGGTATCTGTGCAAGACAGAAGAGGAGGGTTCACGGTGGACAGCAAAGAAGGGGAGGGGAAAATCTGATAACAGCAATTCTTGAAGTTCATCATTCAGCAGTCGCTGTCTTCGCATAAGTAGGCAACTCATAGAAAAAAGCATTTGGGACACTGGGTGATAGACCCAAATGTTGGGAAATAATTCATTTTCCAAATGCAGATAGAACAATATTGGCTACATTAAATTTGGAGAGAGATTATTTTTACAAGCAGTTTTAAGAATAGGCTCTTTCTCCCAAACTCTTCTACCGTGTTAAGCCCCCTTCAGCCGCATGCTGAATACACAGGTGAGCTGGCTATTTCAGCTGCAATGAAGCACAAGCCTCCCCAGCAAATGGGCAGGAGGGAGGAGTAATCCAGTGTATGGGAACTTCTGAAGTCTGGAGAAGGGGCACAGATGCTGCTTGTTGCAGTGCAACAGATCGCATGGAGAGTGAATGTATGTCTGGAAAATATTTCAGGAAACAGTTTCACAGAAATTGGAGTAAACTCTGGCACAACGATAATGCTGTATCTGCCTTTTTTTATAGATACTGAGGGCAGCTTTTGCAAATTTGATTATCTTTGGGATACTTGCTATTAAAGCTGTACTTTTACTGAGGGCTACTCTTATCCTTGACTTCTGCAGCCGGCTTGGCTCCGACCAGCGTAGGGTTTTGGCCTCAAGGACATGGGTGTTTCCGATTCTAAACGTGACTCTGCCCGTCTGCGTTTTCATGTTTCACCTCGTTGCCTGCTTCTCTGTTCAAGTGTGAAGGCAAGGTGGTGGGAAGAGAGGGTTGGGGGAAACCCTTGCCCATGACTTGCGCTGATTCATCAGGCTGCTCAAAACTCCTGTGAGTGAGTCACAGCCATCGCCTTTTGTCCGTGTCCTCGGGATACACGCGCTATATTTAGCTTCTTTCTTTTCCTTGAGAAGTATCTTTGATGCCTGATATTCAGCCACCTGCCCGCGTTCTCAGGACTCTTGCGTGCCAACATTCAGCACATTCCCTGGGCAGAGGATCCCGGAGCATGCAAGCCTGGCAGCACTTGTGGGAAGGGCTTTTCTGAGCAGTACTCACAGTGAAATCATTGAGATGACGGATCTGGAAAGTGCTAGGGAAAAATGGGGGTTGCTGGGGATAAATGGGCATTCTGGGAACCAAACTCCGCCACTTCTGAAGCTGGTTCCCTCCAGCAGATCCGTGGCAGCCTCTCATGTGGGGAGTAGAGTGCGAGGCAAATGAACAGTTTGGCAAACTGTGGTAGAAAGGCAGCCGTTAGGTGCTGTCATGTAAGGTGACTCCCATGTAACATCCTGGGCTTTGGGGGCACTCTGTGACAGTCAGTCTTGCCTGAAATAAGCTGAGCGCAGGTGACATCCGGGTAGCGTGCAGTGCAGATCCGCGGCTCTACTTGAGAGCACAAGGTGAACAGACCCGCTGAAATGTGGTTAACACACCAAAGCAGTCCTCAAACACCAACAAAATGAAGGAAGAAGTGTTTTTTCTTCTTCCTCCTCCCTTAAGTACACAATTTTAAATTTTTGTTGCTGCCTAGGCTCCCTTTCTGAATATATGCCACGTCTGCTAGTATTGAATAAAATGATTTCAGTATTTGCCAGCCTGCCAGACTTCTAGTAAGTTTGCTGGGTTGAATGGGCAAAATGATTGCCTGCTCTCTAGGAGAATTAATACCCAATAAGTCACTCCGAAGTGTGCCATAAATGTAATTCTGGAAGCACTGCAGCACTTAGTCTTGTGCCTAACAACCCACTATCACCAGGTATTCATCATCTGGCCCTACGTCTACCATGGGAAAGTTCATTAAGGTAGGCAGTTCTGAGTGTATATAAACTGTATATAAAACTATTTTACAACTTACGAAAAGCTTTTTTTTCCTTTTCCCCTTCTTTTTTTTCTTTTTATCTCCCCAGAAATGGCACAGGCATACTTTGTGACAGCCTACAATGCATTTCTGATATAAACTCAAGTTAATGTGTTGGCAAGCTTTTATTTTAAATGCATTATTTTTACAACCATTTTGTATATAGACCATTTTTTTACGGGATGTGCCTCACAGCAGGTGTCAGAGTAGTGTGAAATAATTTTTCTGCCACCTTTCCAAGGCAATGAGTGTCATATAGGCATACGCAAGTGCAGCTCTAGTACCTCTAGATGAACAGTCTCAAAGTGTACACTAGAAATCTGTTTGACAGACTTACCCAAAGGATGACAGTTTTTTCTGATCCTGCCAAAAAAGTGACCGTGTAAAAAGAAAATTTGGTCCAGTATTTTTCTTTTTCTTCCGACAAGGAGTTGCAGTGTAAGAGAAGGGAGAAGGGGCTGGAATTATAAAAGGAGAAATAGTTTCTTTGCGCCAAATAAAAATGAAAAATCTAACCAATATGATAGAGTGAGTTTTTAGTTCTCTAGCCTACAAAATAAATAAATAACTAACTACAGAAGATGGACAGCAGCAGCTGAAGCCCTGGTCACAGCCACGCAATTTCTGTAAGGATCAGTAGAATACATATTCCAAGAAATATGCAAAATATTTTCTGTGGGAATCACAAGGACTTAGATGTGCTTTGTGCCTCTGTATCTAAAGTAGCAGGGTAAAGATGTGATTTTGGAAAAGTACCTTTGTGTTTTGTGTCTTTTTCTAAGTTGACTGGAATACAAGTAAGACTTTTCTGCGGGTATGTGATGGTACCTTCATCATTCAGAAGAATAGAGTGTTTTTCCAGAGATTTTGTTCTCTTGTACTGCTAGGATCACTCTGTTGGTGGTCTGCACCAATGGGAAGAGAGGTACAATAGGGTATTTTTTTTCATAAATGCCACTTCTCTTTCGCAGACTTCTATACAGAACTATTTTACTCTAGTTTTTTCAAACAAGCTACAGAGACTTCATCTGTTATGAGATGTTCTCTATCTTAAGTGTTCACATGGCAAATTGACCTTTTTTTTTTTCTTTTTTTTTGTCTCTCCCCATCAAGTTATTTCTCTTGTCTGGTTGGTATGTTCCTCTTTTTCTTTTCTTCCACCCCCCACCCTTACAAAAGTGTAAATTTTAAATTAAAAAAAAAAACAGTAATCCAGAGGGATTTAGAACTGTGGACCCACGTGTTAAATGTAAGTCAAAACTTAGTCAGTTGGAAGTTGCTTATTGTGAAGATTAGACAGTCAGTCTCCAGTTTGGGAATAGTGCGAGCATTAGCTGTGCAAGCAACTGCCTTTTTGCCGCCTCTCCCAGATAAAAGCCAGTGAGAATGAGCAGCAGCTGCTGGCGGGGCTTTCTGAAAAAAGTGGCAAAGCAATATGAAAAATTAAGGGGAGAAAAGTGTTGCGACTGTGCATATTTCAATTTTTAGTCATTTTCCCTTTAGGGTTCTGGAGTGTGGTGATGTTCTAAAACGGATTTCTCAAGATGTGGACGGAATCCAAATTCACAGCAAGTTCAATTTTGCAGAGTGATACAAGGCTCAGATTATTTGGGTTTTTTATTTCTTCAGTGAAAGGTTTAAACTTTTTCCTAAAACAATTTTGTATTTTTTTTAATTAGGTAAAAAAGTGACTTGAAAACTCTTGAGCATTGGAACATAATTTCTTTTATTGCTTCAGCTTATTGCTGTGTTTAATTTAATAGTTTTTGTGACACATGGAATTAGCTACTCTCCTTTTTTTTTCCTGCATTGGAACACAGAAATATTGGTGAAAAAGAACTGAAACTATTGAAAGTCTATGAAAAGTGATCAACGTTTGTGTCTGCAGTAATTCAGATTTTGGAGACCAGGAGACTGAGTTTATATAAAGCTTGTAAATATTAACTTTTCTATACTTTTATGACAGAAAATACTGTAGAGATTGAGGATTCTGATCCAGGCAATGTATTGCTAGGCAGCAAAATGTGGAAGAGTGTTATATAAAAACAGCTTGCATTTTTTACCTGGTCGGATACTGAACTGAGCTCACTGGGAAACCTGTCAAAGGGCAGAGAAACATTATTTGCTTCAAGATAAATGTTCATCTACAGCACTGAAATATCACAGTAGGAAAATGGGGTGGTTCTGTGTTATTTCTTGAGAAAAGACAGTAGGTTGTCCACTTACATCAAAACAAGTGACTTAGCGCAGCTGTTTGGTGAAACCGAAGTCCTGTATTTGTGTCGTCTCTCTTGCACTGCCTCGTATTCATTTGCCCGTAACTCCCACTTGTATTTTCAATGAAGCGCAGACTTGAAACTGCAAAATTCTTAATGTGCTTTTGGAAGAGGTTATAAAAATGGAGTTGGGTGTTACTTCAGTGGATGAAAAGGAAAAAGAAAATTATTTTCAGATATGGTCACTGAGTCTGTGATCTCATTGTGGTCTCAGTCCATTCTCATTTAAATCAGTGTCATTATTGCGTGAAATGGCTAATCTTCATCTTGTGAGGAAAAATCTGCTCAGTGTAGTGTACTATTTAGGTGCTTCAGAATGGAAAAATATTTGCACATGTTGGGACAGATTATAACATTAATCCTGCTGCTATTAGGTAATATTCCTAGACTTTTTATTTTTAGACAAGCATTACTTTTTTTTTTTTAAATACAATTTCAACAGGAAATGTAAAGTTATAATTATTTTACTTGATTAATTAATTTGTGAAGCAGACATGAGAATGCATGCTGCTGTTATGAATGATACTTTCCCTGATAAAAATCATCTTTCTTTCATATGTTTTTTTCCCTTTGATAATTAAATATCTTGGGTTTTTTTGTAGGATAGGAAGAAAAACTGATTGTGATGTGATGCATTTATACTGCACATTTTCAGCTTCTAGGTGGATATTCTGTGCATGCTTGTTTGTAATGCCCCTGTAGACGATAGTATTTCAGAACAAGTAGAAATATAACATTAATAAACTATTTATGATGGGATGTCTTAACAGGGCACTTAGGTTACTATTCAAATAGGTGAATTAGTATTTGGCTAAAAAGGTGTTTGTTCCTCTTTAATAAAAGCCACAGGTCATCATTAATGATGATAAATAGCTGACATTTTTATTCTGATGATGAGAAGGAAGGAAGGATCAGCAACTAGGATAAGCCTCAGGAGACCAGCATCAGTTTTTCTCTCTCACCTAATAGGGCTTTTATGAGAGGGGCACCTCAGGCAGGTCTCCCCGAGGCAATGTGGTGCCTCTGCTGGCCATGTTGAAGTGGGTCTAGTAGTTTCTACCTTTGCATGGTGGTGCTCGCACAGAAGAGTGGTCAGGTATTTTGGTTGCCCATGATAACACTCCTCTTCAACAGAGAGCAAATCTGGCTGTTGGCTGATGCCTTTGGATACCCCGCGACCTGCTGCAAACTGAAACACAAACACACGAACGGCTCATCCCTCTGTCTGAGCTGTAATCACACCCTCTGCGCAGCCAAGTGCCTGGCAGCCAGTTTTAAAGCTGAACCCAGGCCCGTCTCCAGAAACAAACCAAATCCCCCCCTGTTTGCACATGCGCTGGAAAAATAGGAACTGTGCAACATGCTATGAGGGCTGTAAAATTTGAGCTCTTCTGGTTGCGGGAAGAGGAGCGAGTTCCAAGAGCTCCAAGTTCCCACAAAGCATGTCTGGTTAGCAGTTCCTCTCCCTTTTATACCAGCAAGGCCCCTGCTCAGTGCTTTCCACTGATCTAAATTGTGACAGTGGGGGAGAGAGAGAAAGAGGAATTCCTTCACAGATGCCGAGGCCAGCTGTGCGCTACCTTTCAGCCCTGTAAAAAAAGGGTGAGTTTTCAGGTGACCCTGGCAGTGACCTGTGAAGGCCACCGCGACTTGAATGCGGCGGGGGGCGAGTCTCTGTTGCCCCTGAAGTGCAGCTTCCAGGAAGGAGAGAAGCAGCCTCCGCAGTGATGACTGCACCTGTAGACAGCCGCGTGGATTACCGCAGCTGTGATGTATTCCGTGTGGAAGAGCCCCATAAGGACTTATTAATAACCAAACACTAAAAGGGATGGAGAATCGTTGGTTAATACTCTGCATAACTTACTGGAATAGTCCTTCTGACCACCAATCACAAAAATAATCACAAAAGTGAGCGTGTCTCTATTTTCCTGTGAATGAAACATTTATGTTGTTTCACCCCACCTATCCCAAGGTTTTATTTGAGCTTTCTGCTTCTTGGGCCTGAACAGTGTTGACATAAAGTGTGATATCTGTGTTGAATTTTGCTTCACCCACAATATTTGTCTATTCCATATAAATATTTTCCCAAGCAAACATCTACGTTGCAGATATCTTTATTGGTGAACCTAATAGATTTCACAAATTATTTGTGCTGGCATTAGTGGGGACAGTAGGACAGAACCCAAAGGATTTCAAACAAAGGAAATTTCTATTGCAGCATGTGGAAAATTGGGGAAAGGGATCTATTGCAGGTCTCTTGAGGCTGGAGAGATCAAGCAGAGTTGGATAAAGGAGGAAGGTTGGCTCTACATAAATTAAAGGAGCAGAATCTTGCTTTCCTGCTTTTTTGGTACTCTGAATTCCTCAGAAAGCGAATGAACAGTTGTGCAGGCTTACAGAAAAACAGAAGATATCGGTAGAGTTTTAGCTAGTCGGTTTAGCTAGTCAAAGGTAGCTAGCTGGCTTAGGCCTTCTACAGCCTTGGGCTTTGGGAAGACCCAGTGTCCAGCTTCCTGCCCAGTTTCATGGGAGTCTTCTGTAAAGAAGGTTTCTCATGGAGGCAGGCTCTGCATACGAGCTGATGCCTGGCATCTCCATGCCATGCCTCTCTCTTTCAAGGTCTGTAAGAATATGTGCCTGAGTTAATCGTCTATTTAGCGGGTTTTTCAATGATAAGAAATCCTTAGCCATAGGTATTCCATTCAAGCAGTTTGAAAAATACTGTTTTCATGATCTAATGACCCCATTACTTACAAGGACTCTTGGAAGAGACACAGAGCATATGAGTGTTACCGTGGTATCGCTAGACTTGCTTGGCTGGACTAGTTCATGATTTCATCTCATGCTTCTCTTCTTGGCCAGTGTTGCAGCTATTGCAGATGCAAGAGTCCTTCCAGAATGCGAACTGCAAAAATCCTGCCAATTCCAGCACAACCCTGAAATCCGAGTAAGGCATAAACCACTGGCGACTGCATGACAGCTTTTGCCCTGTGTTAGTCAGAGGGCATGAAATCTGTTGCGTTTCTGACCAAGGAGCTTTGGTTCGAGAGGTAGTATTGCTGCTGTTACTTCTGCCTTTCTTTCGGTATCATTCCCCACTGTCAGCCAAGACTGCCATCGTCAGGATCAGGCTACTTAGCTCACTCTTCCTCCCCCCTTCCTGGAATTCAGCTGTTCCTGCTGCACGGGCTCTGCTTCTCTGTGAAGTTGCAAATGAGCATGTGGACTTTTTAATTTTGTTAGCTCTTTAGAACATTATTAAGTAAGTTAGTTGTGAATAATACATCTAAAAATATGTGTTTGTTTTGAAATGTTATGCATAACTTTGTTGAAAACTAGTCTGAGATGGTATTATTTTCCCTGGAAGTGTTAACATAGTTGTTAACAATATCTTTACCTAATTTTTGGCAAAATGTGGCTCTTAGATGTGTGACTTGAAACATGTCAGCAATAAATCGTATAGTAGGATGGGCAGAGTTAGGGGTCGTCAGTACTTAAGGTGGTCCAGGGTGAAAATGTGATATGAGAAGGCTTTAGGAGCCGCTAGGTGCATCCCTCTAGGAAGCCATGTCAGAGAAAGATCCTTCTGTACACAGTGCTAAGAATGATATTGGGGACCACGTTATGGTAACTATTTTGGCGGAGGTATATACTCCACAAGGGGTGATTTAGGAAAAAAAAATCTGATCCTTTCACTAAAGACAGGGCTGCTAGCTGGAGTTTGAGACCCCACTGAAGATGGACTAGTCCCTTTCCACTGTGTACGCTTGCGTCTGCTCGCTGTGCCGTCCTGTACCTTGTTTCAGACGCCGCTGCCGCCCTAGGGGCTGTCTTGGGCTGTGAGCGCGCTGGACGCCCCGGCTGCGGCACGCGCCGCCTCGGGCGCTGCGCCCCGCTCTGCGGCGGCTCCCCGGGCACCCCGTGGCCCCGAGAGGCCCTCGCGAGCAGTCGCCAGGCAGCACCTTGTGCGGGGCCCGAGCTCTCTGCCTTCCTGCCCTGATCGTGTCAAAGACGGAATATCTGGTGGGCAAGGGCAGGGGGAAGGGGTGCTGCTTTGGTTCCGGCCGGGGCTGAGGGGCTGCGTGGTCGGCGTGCAGCGCCGGGCTTCGCCTCCGCGGGCTCTCGGCCGGCCGGCCGTGGGAACGCTGCCTTCGCGCCCGAAGGGCATCGCCGCTCCGCGCACAGCGCCCTCAGTGCCGTTTCTGCGAGCCCCGGGCGGCAGCGCGCGCCTTGCGCAGCCCAGTCCCGTTCTCACCCCGCGCCACGTCCGCGGGGCGCCCCGGGCTGCGGACAGGACGCGCGGGAGCCCCGGCGCG